>KK117097.1:53576-77709 GCA_000611955.2 Stegodyphus mimosarum | reverse complement strand
GAAGAACATCTTTAAAAAGTGAATAATAAATTGTTTTCTTTTAAATACAGTAGTGTAAAGTTATTCTTAAAAAAATAACGTTTATGATATAGCAACCACTACATTATTTGGTGATTCAGACGTGATTCTAATTTTTCATATAATGATTTGCATACTGTTTTTTCATATAACGATTGTAATATTTTGTAAATAGCATTTATGTAGTTTATTGTAATGTAAGTATTTATGTGAGAACAAGTATTTTTCTCCTTGTGTCGCAACTATGTGTCTTGGAAGGGAAATAGTGTAACCTTTACAAATCATATATAATCTTTACTTTTGTGCAACTTTATGTAGGCTGTGAGTGGCAATAGTAGAAATGAAAATATTCAAAGGCTGATGTTGTTTTAAAATGAACAGATTTAAAAAGTAAAATAATAAATTGTTTTCTTTTAAATGTCATAGTGTAAAGTTACTCTTAAACAGAAAAATTAAGTTTATGATGTAACAACTGCTACATTCTAAACACATTATACTTAATATGTTTTAGACAAACTTGACATAGCCATTGTTTTTGCATCTCTCTCAAAGGCACCATCAGTCTGTTCTCAATCAGATTTCATATCATGGAATTACTTCTGCATTGTTCACAGCTGTTTTTGTTGAGTGTTGCTTACATCATGCTTCAAAGGTTGCAGGGGTATTATTTGTTCTTATGCCTTTCCCTGAGTGGGGTTAATTTAGGTAGTGATTAATTCATTTACTGTGTTAAATAATAACTGAGATTAAAATAAATCTTTTTATTTGTCATAAAAGCTGCTACATTCACATATATTTCCTCAGTTGTAAGCAAAATCAAAATATCTTAACTCTTCTTATTTGAACTCTTATAATTACCATTCATCAACAACATTATATTTTAAATTCTTCAGCTGTGGCCAGATCACTTTCAATCTTCTTTTACAATAAAATTAGCAAAAATCCGTTTCCGTTGGCTATATAAGGCTATTTGCATTGCTGGATTTTACCATTTAACAGCTTGTGTTTCATCAGATCTTTGAAACATTTCTGTTAAAATTTATTGAGGTTTAAATCCAGACAATTTGTTGCTGACTTAAAGTTTTCATCTAGGATATATTGGCAAATGTTGCAGCCTATGCTGTTCATTGGACCATAAGCACCAACTAAATGTAACTTCATCTGGGATAAAGAGGAACTGCAGTTATGGTGAAATTAAAGATCCTGACAAGGATGATGAATAGTATTAATTATTGTAATGAAATATATGTTCATAAGAATTAAATTATATTTAATTGAATTAAATAATATCATCATTTGGTAATAATGTAGGATTTCTGCATTATCTTTCTTAATATATTAAAATGCATTCTGATAGTGTTAACTCTCATCTTAGAGTATCGAGTTGCGAGCTGGGTAATTTTTTAGCTATGTAAAGAAAGCATAATAGAGAATTTTATTTAGATGTGTGTTTTTTTGTTTTGATTTCATTTCAAAAGAAACAAAAAATGATTCTATTTAAATTTTCAGGGATGTTTGAAAAGTGCAGAATATGACTCCACATTTAGTCACAGTGATCTGGTTAAAAAGGCAGAGGTAATTTTTTAAAATTTTATTCTCTAAAATTTCTAACTATAGTACTATTCTTTATAACATCTAACTAGTTCTAATAGACAAGTATTTTCCAGTTCAGTTCAGTCAATTAATCCTTTTATAATTTGTGCAACATAATAGAGCCATTTAAATATTTTTCATGTAACACAAAAGAAAACTGAATGCATTACAGCAGGCAATTTTGAGGGGGGGAGTTGTGTGGTCAAGGTGAAATATATTTATCCTGAAAAAATTTGATTTTCACAAGGACAACTGCATATTACAGATCTTTTTACATTCCTAGTTTTTAAAATTATGAATGTTTGTACTAAAAGAACTTATATCTATAATGTAATCACTAGTGCTTAAATTTAGAGAGCATATAGCTTTGTTCCTTTTTCAATTCCTAAGAAAAATTGTAATTCTTGTCGGAGAACACCAGATCTATACATTATATAAACTTTGGTATTTCTTTGTTATGATATTAAATTGTAATACCAACAAGAAGTTCTATTAATATAATATTTCTTTAGTATTTGTAAGACTAACAACTGAATGCATGCCCTTGGTTTTCTTGGAAAGTAAAGGCTCATTTACTCTCAACCCGTGTAAAAAATGCAAAAATCATACATACAAATAGTAAAGGAGCTTTGCCTCATTAAAGTAAGCCAAAAGAAATAAAATAATTAGAAATCTGAATATTATGATATGGTCTTTGGCTAAGCAAAGACTAGCCAAAGATATGATCTTTGGCTAAGCAAAGACTCAAGCACTTATTACATGGTGTATTATTAATACTGAATATAGGAACATGGTAGAAATTACAATTCCTGGCTGTGAATTATACAGAATCTAAATTTAGGAAAAGTTATGGATCAAAGTTAAGTGATCAGGATGCTTTTCATCAGAACACAGTTCTAAATTCAAAAACTTGAATTCAAAAACTCAGTTCAGAGAACTCACTTCCCCACTAATCTTTTCAATTGCAGAATTGTGCATTTTCTCCTACCTACACAAATGTGTTGAACACATGAACTTCAAATTTTCCCCATTAGTAACTTGTCTAGATTTTCAACTTTGTTTTTTATCAGAGGCTGTGAGTGAAACTCCTGAAGATTAAACTATGGAAGAGGAAGGATTGTAGTTCAGGTATACTTGGAAGTTTAGATTTTTTAGTTTCTCAGATATAGAAAATCTGGATTTTAGAAATTGCACATAAATGTAATAATTTTCATGTATTATAATGTCTACTGGAAAATTCTGCCAGTATGGGAAGAAAAGAAAATAATACATTTTTATACTTTTAATAATATTTATTGTACAGTATAATTTCCATCATTATTTATGACCTGCCAGCGTGAGGGCAATTTGTAAATACTATTTTTGAAAAACAACTTGTCCTTAGATGCAAAGAACTCAAGTAGCATTTTGCTGGCATCTGCTTCAGTTTGAATATTTTCCCTCCAAAAAATTTTGCAGGGAGGGAAACAAGTGATAATTGAAAGGTACTAGATTTGGAGAGTATGGTGGATGTGGTAGAATTTTTCAATCTAGAGCTGTGATTTTTTGAAGAGTCACCAAAGCAAGATGTGGTCTGGTATTATCATGATACAGTATGATGTGGTTTCTATTGAACATCTCCGGCCTCTTTTCTTTGATTGCTTTGTTTAAATTATCCATTTGCTGACAGTATCTTTCTGAACTGAGCTTTTCATTAAGTTTCAAAAAAGCCCATAATGTATTGGTTCTTGGATGTCTCATTACATACACAGCATTTTCTTATTCAGGCTCATTATCATCCTGGGTAATAATTGTTCACTTTTGTTCTGAGCAAGCAGAAATGTGCATATAACAACTCAATCAGGCAAATTTTTATCACTTAACTCATGAGGCACCCAATTAGAATATTTATAAACCAATCCTAGTTTACGAATGTTGGTCCAAAATAATTTATTGAGCTGAGTTAAGCTTTTCAGCAAATTCTGATCTCAAAATCTGATCTGTATTGTGGCATTGACAATATCATCATCAGTTAAAGATGGCCACCCAAACCTTAACTTACCATTAAGGTCAAAATCACCTCCTCCAAATTTTTCGAACCACCTCTGTCTGAAACTGCATTTCTATTAAACACTTTCACTAAATTTTGACACGCTTCTATAGCATTTCATCTATAATTGAATTTGTACAAAATACAGTGTCGTAAATGAAAAGTGATAGCCGTGTTTACACAATTGTGTCTCAACAAAGATATAATATACTTTTGTTTCAATTAATTTAGAAGAGCCTATGTGCATAAATGCAATAATTAAGAGAGACAGCAATATATGTTTCAAAAGATCACATGAATGCTTGTTGAAACCTGAAATATTATCAGACAGAACTTTTTATGGTACTTTTTCTTTTTATTAGCTCTTTGTAAGAGGTGAGAGAGTTAAGAGGCTCTAAAACCCTTTGACAGTCGGGAAATTAAGAAATACTTTATTCCATGCAGTATCCTTACATGCGATATCTGATGGTCATAAATTTGTAATGCAAGTGTGTACATTTACACCCAATGTGGTGCATAACTAGAATGGGAGCTGATCTCATTGCTGACCATAGAAAAGTTTAGTCAGAATTTTTGAAAGTTTTAAACAGATAGCATTTGGCAGCAACACTCACCAGAGTAGTATTATCTCACCCAGGTCTGCTAAAGTAGTTATCCGACATTAGCCATTTTACCAGCTGAAGTAAATACCACACTTAACGAATTGAGTTAGTGCGTGGCCAGGCTGTTTTAATTTTAATTTTTAATTCACCTTTTTTCTGTTACCGATATCTCGCTAGCTGTGAAGATTAAATTTGTGAGCACAAGTACTGTAAAGTGCTTTGTTTGATTTAAAGCTTTTAATAAAAATATTTTTCAAACCTTCTCAGGACTCTGTTGTTTCATAGATGGGGCAAAAAATCGCTTGTCTGTCTGAGTAGGGTTAAAGAACATTATTTAATTTCAGAGAGTAACTCTAGAACACTAATAGTTTGTATTTTAAATTATATGTGATTTTTACGCTAAGGTACTTTTCAGGATTTAAGAAATGGGGTTACAATTACTTCTGTCTGAGGTAATTCTTAGTGAATATTATCTCAGTCAGATAATCAGTTTTTTAATATCATGTTTTTCTGCATTCATTTTATTATTCAGATCAGAATTTTATCATAGTTTTTCAGTCATATTCAGAATTTTATCATTTTTCATAAATGATTATTTTCATGGTTCATTATTTTTGTTATTTTACTCATAGATGATTTATTTAAACTGTTCCTCCACTAATATTCTTACGAACAAAGTCCATTCATTATCACCAAATATGTTCGAACAGTCTATGCTCTGACATTGTCACTGTTCAAAATTTGAAATTGGATTTAGCTGCTTTAATTCTAGGAAATGATTTTTACCCTTCTTCATTTGAATAAAAGATTTTTGTCGTACCTTTATAGTCTTTTTTAAAAGAATACAAATAATTCACTTTTTTCTTTCAATGCCTGTAGTAAATACACAGTAAGCCTCCAGCATTGTTTTCAACACTTTCTTTCAAAGTTTTGCAGGAAGGTTTATTTTGAAATAAGTTTTGTACTGTTTTCTTTACAGGTTTGCTTTTTGATTCTCTGTGTCTAAAGTTGAGGGTTCATTATAAATGCAGACTTTGATTTGATTAAAATCAGTAGCCAATCATCATTATAAACAAAAGTATTGGATCAGGATGAATGATGTAGATTCACTCATGTCTGAATTTTCAGTATATTAAGAGGTGACTCTATTGAAATAACAGTTGTATTTTGTAATTTCAAAGAAGGTGAAATGCTGCTCAAAATTATTTAAGTCTTTTATCCATTTATCTATAGTTAATTTAGTCATCATCCATTTGTTCTGTTAATTTTTTTAAGGCATTTAACTTTACAGTTTTATTGTCTGCATTACTTATTTATTCAGCACTTAATATTTTAATTAGTATCACGTATTTTTTTTTTTATAATTTTTTTTCATTTTTCTACTATTCTGTACAACCTACCATAGTTCTGCTACTTTAAATTTTAGAATTAAGTCTTGAGTATAATGCATTTTGTCATATTGTCTATTGCTGGCCCTTTGGTAAGATGATAAAGAGAGGATTGTTTCATAACTGCATAATGGTTCTGGCATCTGTATGAATGCTGCTTTATTCATGTCAAATTCTGACTTGAAAATAGTCACAGAAACAGAAGAAGAAGCTGATCCTATATGAATGAACCAAGGTTCAGATAATGGCTTGCATATGGGTGTTTTAATTCTCATGTGTACGTAAAGTTGGGACATATAAAGTATATCTTTGAAAAGCCTTTTTGAGATTTTACTGGTAATGGGAAAAGAGTATAAATATTGTTTTCTGAGATATCACAATTTAAATTGAGCTAATGATATGTTGAAATCATACTTTCACCAGTAGTGGATAAGATTTTTGGCTAATGACAGAATGCACCATTTCTGCCATAGTCTGTGATTGTATAAACTGCTAGGATCTAATCAACAGCAGCAACAGATTTTATGTATGTTCTTTTAAACTATCTGGTAGCAAAGTAATTATTAAATGCAGTGCATTCATAATGCATGCATACTGGTTTCCATTTCAAAATGTAATTAATGAATGGGTGTAAATTTTCATTCTCCTCATTTGCAAATGTGTATATTATTAATAAAGATTACAAATAATTTGTAAATGTGTACTAAATTTTATTGTGTATTAGAAAGATCTTAATGGGGAGATGAAGGGATGTCATTATAACAGGGAATCTGCTTTCTTATTGTAAATTACCTTTCTGTGCACTTTGTTCTATATTAATACTTCATTTAAAAATTTTGAAATTATAAATGTCTTCTGCATTTTTTAAAGAGACAAATAAAAAATTTTAGAACTATTAAAATGGTGGATTTATTTATTTTCAAGAAGTGTTTATGCATGAGTTAGTAATTTTGAATGGCTTCATATTCTGTTTGTATTTTCCATTTATTTACTTATGCTAGAATACCTGCTCTATAAAAAAGAATTATCATCAAACAAGAAATTAAAGAACACACACTTCAAAAAAATATTTCTACTTAACAAACATCTTGAGAAATCATTGCTTTTTATATTTATAAATACTGGCAGCTAAAGTATTTCTATTTCTGGTACAGCAGTCCATTTGGGGACA
Source organism: Stegodyphus mimosarum (assembly GCA_000611955.2). Taxonomy (NCBI): domain Eukaryota; kingdom Metazoa; phylum Arthropoda; class Arachnida; order Araneae; family Eresidae; genus Stegodyphus; species Stegodyphus mimosarum. Next base: position 70,908 of record KK117097.1, on the reverse strand, counting down.
CAACTAAGTTCACCGAGCACTAGCTGGGTTGTATGAATAAGCATCCATTTATTATCCTGTCATTCATAATGTGCAGCTATTCAAAAGGCACATGGTATTACGATTTAATTGTTGAAAGATTTAGTTCCAAGATTTTATTTTTAGTTTGACTTAGCTTGGATTACTTCATAAAGTATAAATATTCATAAGCATTTTGTGGCCTTTTGTATATTGTATGTTATTTTTATTGTAGTTTTTTTAAATGATTTCTATATACTCTATTTCAGGCTTGTGAGTTATGTTTTTATATATACATGTTGGTTGATGTCTATTGAGTTGTATGTTCTGCAGTATTGAAAGATTAATTAAGCTCCTTTCTTGGTCTTCATGTTTGAAACTCTGATGTTTTATAGAAATAATTATTGGTTGTTAAGCTGCTTTAGTTCATAATTTGTTTGTAATTTTGATTACATCTGTATTCTTGAATTTTTTTAAGTATGAATATTAAGAGTTTTTTCTTTTCATTTGTGCTTTCAAATTTATTTCTGTATGTAACTTTAAAAAACACAAATAACATTTTTTTGTCAATCTCATTTACTGTAAGTAGTTCAGCAAATTTTTTTTTTATTGATTTTTATATATACTTAAAATGAGTGTATTTCTTATTTCAGGCTGTAAACTTGTTAGAAAAAGAAGTCAAGTGCCTCCGTGCAAAATTAGAGAGCTATCAGGCATTGCCTCCGGTAATTTATTTTTCATAAATATGCAGAATTAGGCACTTTACTGTTTTAATTGTCTATTTTTTATAGTTTTTGCTTCTACTCTTTCTAGAATGAAATGTTAACAAGATTAAAGATAGAAGAAGCTCAAGTTGAACTTCAAAGACTACAAAATCAGTTCTCTGTTTTACTACATACTTAATTACTTGCATGTCTTCTTACATAACTAGTCACAATTTTTTTAATGTTATCATTTTACTAACTCGCATTTTTTTTTCTCTCCGTGTGTGGTTGTTGAAAAAATTTGATTTAAAATCTCAAGAAGGATCTGTCTAACCTCCCTGCTATAGAGGTAGCCAGAGTCGATCCTTGAAGGCTCATTACGTCTTCCATGGGTACAAACTGAAACTAAAAAAAGAAAAAAAATCAGCAAATAGAACATTCTGTTAAATGAGATAGCTTTTATATAAGTTTTTCATGAATTATACAGATATAAAATGGTTGTATTTTATTAATCAAGCAAAAACAAGCACTGAACTATAATTAAAGAATTTTCAGATGTTTCATATAAGCATAAAAATAAGTCTATTTATATATTCATATGATTTCCAAATAGAGTTTGCAAAATATAAAATTAATGGGATGTATTAAGAATTAATTCCTGTGTTTTTTAACTTTGTATATTTACTTTAATATTCCAGTTTTCCTGTATCTTTTTTATTTATTAAGAATTAATTCCTGTGTTTTTTAACTTTGTATATTTACTTTAATATTCCAGTTTTCCTGTGTCTTTTTTACCAAATAAATTTAAATAATTGAAAACCTCTACATTTTTATTTCTGTTTTTTGACTTTCCATATCTGTCAGCATTTACTTTACTACAGTACAAAGTCTGAGATCCGAACTCATCGGGACTTCGGCGATTTCAAATTTTGGATTTTCCGGATATTAGATCATCTATTTAAATCTAGTAAGATGGCATGCAGAAATTATAAAATTAAAAATATGAAATCATGATTTATGAAATAATGAAGCATATGTGAACTAAAGGATATCAAAATTTACAAAAAAAGGGGGGCTTAATATTTGTTTATTTATTTTATTAAGCATTTCTCTGAATATAAATTGTTTAAGTTGCTTTATTTTTATGCTAATACTTCTCTTCAATTTTATAGTCAGACATAATTTCTTGTTCAGCTGCAAAGTTCCATTGTTCAAGTGCTGTAGTTGCCATCCCGACAATTCTGACTAACTTGTCAGTAAAAGTTTTTTTGTTGTTGTTGTTGTTTTCAGTAATTTACTTTCTTCACTATCAGTAGTGGTATATTCTGGATCTATCACTATAACTACAGATTTTGCCATCCGTTAATTGATTGCTGATTGGAGCATTGTCATCGCAATAAAAACTTCTTTTATATCATTTTCATTTATTATTGCCCTCCACATTTTGTCACAAAATCCATCAATTTGAAAATTTCGCCTGTGATTTGTCATATCTGAAAGCTTTCAAAATCGCAGCTATCATCTTCTTCATTCTCACCATGAAACATGGTAGCTGGCCAATAAATTATGCCAGTCATTTTTTAAACTATCTGGAGGCACATCCTCCCATAATTTTGTGATGCTTCACACAGCAGATTTTATGCTAAAATATTTCAAAAATTCTTGAATAGTCTTGCCATTATTCAAGAAATTTAACATGGATTTTAAAAATGCTACTTTATATTTGCATTTTAGTGTGTGCACTATTCCAATATCCATAGGCTGAATGATGGATGTACAGTTTGAAGGAAGAAATAACATGGGTGCATTATCTTTCATTAAAACATTAAGTGAAATATGAGCCAAACAGTTATCTACAATCAGGACAATTTTTGCGTCATCAGGTAAACCATCCGAATTCAAATTTTGCGAGAGCATCAGGTATGAAATGGTTTTCAAACCACTCATACATTAACGCTTGTGTCATCCATGCTCTTTTATTTGCATAATAAATAACCGGAAGATCTTTACTCCTTTAAATGGTCGAGGTCATGTATTTTTTTCTGATTACGAAAAGTTTACACTTGTGCGTTCCTGCAGCATTTGCGCCTTCTAAAATTATTAGTCTAGCTTTGGAATCTTCGACATCAGTTGGAACCTTGTCTGTAGAAGTTGCAAAGGTATTACACAGTACATATTGCCAGAAAAGACCAGTTTCATCAGCCTTGTAAATTTTTCCTGGAGGTAAAATTTCACTATTAATGAGTTCAATGAATTCATGTGCAAATAGTTCAGCAACTTCAGTATTAGCTGGAGCTTTTTCACCTGAAATTTTTAATTGAATTATACCATGGCAATTTTAAAATTTGGTAATTTTGTGAACCGATCTGTCGAATATGTGCAATCAGTTTTAAAGTTAATTTCTTCATGAAATCGTTTATCTTCAGCCATTGGCATTGGACCTGTCAATGGCATGCCCTCGCCGTGTCTCTGTCTGACCATTCAATCATCACTTTGTCATGATCGTCACTTTTAACATAGCGAATAATTTTTCTGTTATTCATTGCGAGTGGGGTGTTGGAATCCACAAAAAATTCATAAAATTCCTTTTTCTGTTATGTCATATAGAGTTGACTTTCCAATGCCACATTCCTCACATAATTTTGAGACAGACTACATCCATTTTTCTGCAGCAATTCCGTTTTTTGTTTAATGGACATCAAAACATGCTTTCACTTTGAAGATCCTGTTGCAGCTCCAGAATTAGGAACTCTTTTTGACATAATCGAAAGTTCAAACTTTAGTTTTCGTAAAATTGCTGTAATAAAAACAGCCTGCAAAAAATAATAAGCTGAATCATATCAGAAAGTTAAGAAACAGCGCAATCTGCTATAACAACTGAAATTCTTTGGAATATTTTAAGTGTAATTTTAACCTAGCTTGACAGCGTCCGCTATACATTATTGGTTATGTAACATGAGATTGGCAATGAAAGACAAAATGTTCCGTTAAATTTTGTTTTGCTTCTATCATGCACATGATAATTAAGCCTGAATTTTATTAATTTAGTTATTTATTATACTTCTAATTCTTGCACATGCTTAAGGCTTATCTGAGTCCTGAAAAATTAATTCCCACATATACCTAAGTTTACTGAGGGCAGGCGCTAGATATTTTGCCGCCTGATGATGTCTCTTGTGGGTCCTGAATTGTGCTACCATGAACCTCTATAAGTTCTAAATTTTTGCTGCTGCTTAATTTTGGGTCCCAGTGCTTTCCCTAAATTCTAAAAATTTTATCGTTCCTTAATTTTGTTACTCAGCGCTTCTCTAAATTCCAAAAATTTTTTCTTCTGTAAGTTCTGCCGCCCGGTTTGGCCATATGAGCTCTAGCGCTGGTTCTGGGTTTTAGGTGAAAAAAAAAAACTCTTATTCTTATTTCACATAGCACTAAATGTAATCTTTTGGCCTATGAGTATCATTAACAAAATATATTTTTAGCATGTGGAAGAAATTTTTGTTAAATTTTTCCTTCAGCATTCAGCGCATTTAACGTTTAGACGACGGGGCGTTGGGATCTGTAAAGACTTTGAAAGGACGGGAGATTTTGAACCGTATGCTTTCCCCCCTTTAAGAAATCACCTCCTACTTTCAACAAAGATCTTTGGGCCTAGTTTAACGGATTTTCAGAGGGGTACATTTATCTCACAAAAGAAAGGGAAATTTAGGGATTAGTGGTTAGACTTCTAGATGCATTCCCTTATTGAGGGAAATTTCAAATTGAGTTGTTCTGCAATGAGAATACTCGGTGATTCTCTGAAGGAAATGTCTAAACTTCTGTCAGAAAAATGTCATTTTTTATATGATAATACTTAACTTTTCTTTTTACAAACGTTTTGATCGAATTTTAAATTGAATTACAAAATTATCTGTATTCAGGAAGCGCTTGCAATAATTATTTCTCTTTTATCTTTATATTTATGTTATGTTACAAAATTTTTCGAATTGTTTAATTATTCTATAGATAGTTATAAATTTTAGATTTATTATGTCTTCATCTCAGACTTTTTTCTCCTTCACTGTTAAATTTCCTTTTTTTTTTGGTATATGCTATCAAAAATAGCTACATCTTTGAACTTTTTTTCATACAAGGAATAATTAAAAAATAAGCGCTTAACGATGTAGGAGTTATTAATTATTAGTTATTTAGTTATGTTAGTTAAGTTATTAATTATTTAGTTATGTATTAAGAATTAAATTCCAATGGAACTTTTTAAATTTAGTTCTAAAGATGTATTGAAATTTTAATTCTACATAAATGTGCTCCATATTTGCACTCATTTCTTTACCAAAATATCTGCAAAATAAAGCAGGACCTGCGAAACTATTGTCTGGAATAATATATTTTAGTTTTAAAAATTAGAAAAAAAGGGTTATTTAATTAAATACCGCTTTATATTGTTTATTATAAATTAGTAAATAATGTATTTTAAGTATTAATAATAAAATGAATTTAAGTCATTATAAATGCTAACTTATTTAGTATGCAAATTCAAAACCACATTTACAAGTGAATTCCTTTCGTCTTCCTTTTATAATATCTTGTCGTGAAATTACTGAAAAAACTTCATTGTCAGGTCAGGTTAATCTTATAATGGCACAACTGGAATGACTCTTCCCTTAAAAAGAACAATTACTTCATCTACAGCCAGTTCTTCGGAAGGTTCATATACTTCTTTAAAATTGTTTTTTAAATGCTCAAAAATATCCCTTATTTTCCAAAATCGATCATAACTGGGATCGTTTCTCTCTGGTGGTGACATGTTATCTTCAAAGTGCAGAAAACGAAGAATTTGTAGAAATCTATCTCTGGATATAGCTTTCTTAAAAAAAGGTGTTTCAAGCATTTCGTCTGTCGACTAGTAATCTTTTAGCTTGGCTTTTTGAATATGCCCCATCAGCAATGTCAGTGACAAAATCTTTAAGAATTCATTTCCATTAATATCTTTCCATGCAATAGTGTGCCTTTTGGTCTCTAATTCAGGGCTAAAACTGGAATTTTTTTCTAGAATTTGTTTCGCATATCGATTTGTTTCCTTGACAATTTTTTCAATAATATTTTGCCGGAAGAGACTTTTGAAAAATTCAATTTCCTTTGTAGCTTGAGAAGCAAGACCTTTTACATCATTTCTGCCAATAAAATTCAAAACGCGTACTTTGTCATCAGCTTTTGGTTCAAGCCATTCAAATTTTGTATCAAGGGAGATTTCGTCCATGTTATTAGTTTGTTCATCACTGTAATTTGCCGAATTTGTCAATATATTTGACGTATTTTCCATATCCTCATGTTCACTGTCAGATCCGTTTTCTATATCCAGCTCGCAATCGGATTCGCTGTCTCCGTAGTTTTCATCTTCAAGTTCTTGAAGAAGTTTTCGTATTTCTTCTTCAGTAAGTCCTCTTTTCCTTTTTGGCATATTTCTATGAAAAAAAAACAAGATAACTCAAAGAAAATTTCCAAAAATAAGATATATTCGAAAGCAGCGCAAAGCTCTGTTTAAGATTAACGAAAGCAGTTAGCCCGAATTCTGTGGCTATGAGAATGAAGAGGGAAAAATCGGGAGAACCGGATCCTTAACACAAAGATCCTTGAAAGAAATAACCGGTTCAGACCCCAGGGACGTCAAACTTGACATTTCGTTCCATCCTTTCAGACTAGAAAATGGGGGAAAAAGACATGGCCACTAAAGTGGACAACCCCGTCCTTTCAAACAGTAAATGCTATGGCCATTATAGTGGCCATCCCGTCTTCTAAGGGTTAAATTAACTCTGTAATCATAATACACCTATCCTAAAGTGTAAGGTCCATATAAAAGGTTTCCGTACGCTTTGTTATTAAATTACTAATATAAAAAATTGTTTAGGCATCTCTGCACAAGTCACGTTCATGTTTTCATGCGTTGATAAACATACACAGGTGAAAGCAAAATATAATAAATAATGATTCTCCAGGTTTGCATAAGGGATATAAAATATTAGTAATTGTAAAATCAACAATGTTTCTAAGTAGAATATTTTGGTTTGAGATGTATGCCAAGCAGATATCCAGCTACGGAGCCGCATTATTGACCAGATAAATTTATGCTAAAGTAATTGTTTCTTTTATTTAATATTGAACTGAAATTACAAAATCAAGATTCTCCGCAAGTTTTTTTACGGGGTAAAAATCAAATGTGCATGCATAAAGCATAAAAAAATTCCTAAAAACACTTTTTGGTGGTGACTGTAAAGTCTGGATGTTGGACTTTGTACTGTAGTATTAAGAATATTGAAATTAGATGGATTTTAATTTAAAATCATAGAAATTGAAATTAAATCCTCAATTTAATAGTTTTACGCATAGGATTTTGTATGCGTTTGGAGGAAGCATAATCCTACATCATGTTGTTCTATTTTCACCAAGATGAGTAAGTAACACAGAAGCATTTATTGCTAGCATAAAGAACGAATAAACAAAATAAAATGTAAGAGATTTCTAAGATGAGTGATTATAAACATCTGTACCAGAAATAATGATGGAATGCAAATGCAGCCATCAACAAAGACTGTTCGGTGGATGATTCTAGATATCACAGGCAGTGTGTTAAAGGTATGGAGACAGTTCTGACGGACGTTTCAATCAATGTCTTACACACACATTCCAGGAATTGGCTGCTATGTAATAACTTATAAAGTTTATTTTAATTTTTTAACAGTTATTTTTAATTTTGAAACCCTTTCTTTTAAATTCTTGTTTCTCACAACTCCCTACCCGAATGAGTTTTTTAGTATCGTGTTTAATGTAAATGAGGTAGAGAGAGTATATAAAGGAAGTTTCACTTTGCTCAGCAGAAGAGCTTAGGAGTCCTTAGTGGTGCATGTTTGCCATCTGGCTACTTCGTTGTTAAGTCAATACGTTTGGCCGTATTTTACGTTCCTACTGATATGTGCCCCTAATTTAATTTAAGGGCCAACTACGTTAGGTAATTATGTCTAGCTTCCGCTAAGTGAGTTCAGTTTAGTATTAGGTTAGTGTCTTATTCTTCTTCTTGAGTTTGTAGAGACATTAGGTATTTTTGAAGCAAGAATATTGAAAAATGAGCAATGCCCTAGCCTGGACTTGAACCATGGACTTCTGAAATACGTACCCAACGTGCTGACCACTGCACCACGAAGGCATGGGAAGAAGGCGGGAGAAATACCTTATAAGTTTAAAGGCCAAGGGGAGGCTTTTCTGTGAACCCAAGAAGGGTCCGACTATTATTATTTCTTTGAGTAAATAAAAAGGTATTTTAACCCTTCTCTGGACTTGTTTCGTTTTCACACTTGAACTCGGCGATAAGTCATTACGTAGTTCATTCCACTTCCTCTACATTCAGCATAGACAAAGTAGTAGAATAGGCAAACAACAACCTCGTATTTGGCATAAATTTTGTAAAATCCTAATCGATTTCGAGGGCAAAACGGGTCCCCTGTCATCAGGAACAAAAAATTCTGCAAATCTAGAAAGCGGATGTCGATCATATTTATACGCTACAGGCAACCAATGTAAGGAGTCGATAGTGCCATCTGTGGGTAGAAATAGTAATATAAAATGAAGGGTTAAGTTAGTAGAATTTTAAAGGCATTAGGCAAGACTGGATTATCATTGACTAAACAGGATAAATTTTTATGAATGTGAAAAGCTTCAAGAAAATCCAATTCCCTAATAGAACCAGCTTTCTGGATAATTTTAGCAGAACCGAAATCAAACTTGTGACTGAATAGTCTTGCCTAATGCCTATAAAATTCTACTAACTTAACCCTTCATTTTTTGCTACTGTTTCTGCCAACAGATGGCGCAATCAGCTCCTTGCATTGGTTGCCTGTAGGGTATAATATAATGATCCACATTCTCTTTCTCGATTTGCAGAACTTTTTGCTCCTGATGAAGGGGGGCTCGTTTTACCCTCGAAATCGATTGGGATTTTACAGAATTTACGCCGAAGACAAGGTTATCGATTTGCCTGTTCTATTTTTCACGTCGGCATGATTCTCTTGCGTCTTGATAAACAAAGTAGTTAGGAACATTACAAACTAATAAATGTTTGTGGAATGAATTATGCGAATTAGTGGAAGAAGGTATTTTGAAAAGAAGCATGGAAACAAAGTTAATGAAATTCAGGTTTTAATACTATGTGTGTATGTTGTCTCATTATTATTTGGATCAGCCTTCATATTTTTATTAATTTATTCTGTAATTCTATATACCCAGGTATATTAATTGCAACAATTCTTGTTGCCTGCTTTCTATTAAAGCAAAAAATGTAATTTATTTAGTAAATTAAAAGCTTTTATTTGTTTATAAATTTTTAAGAACTTTCCAAATTCTTTTGCTGTTTTCTAAGACTCGTATTTTTTCTTTCATTTTCAGTTACTGTATTTGTTGACATGCTTTTTGAACTGCTGTTTGTTAATCTAGAGGGGAAAAACATATGCTGTATGTATTACTTCTAAAGGAGAAGAGAAAAGTAAGAACTTAGTGCCTTAAAAAGGATTTATGAATACAGATTTACCAGTATTACTATATCGTATATTTAAAGGTACAATATAGTAATATTGGTATTAAAAGGAATGACTTATATAATTATTGTCTTCAATATTTTTTATTTGTATGAAGTGCCTCTGTGAAAGGGGAGAAAGGCTTGGATATTGAAGGGCGGATTAAATGTTCTTGGAATGTATATGTGAAAAACAGTAATCTGAAAAATTTTTAAAAACTGGTAATTTTTTAGTTCAAGGAAGAGAATTCTGAATTATGGGAATTAGTCGAAAGTTTTCTACTTATGTCTTAAAAAAGTTAGATTGGATACGGGATGTGAATTTAAGTTGCTGTACTCTGAACCAAATAAAATTCTGTGATATCTGTGGGAAAAATTTCATTTCCAAAATGTGTTTCTGTGAAATACAACCCTTTTCATAATTTAATGATTAGAACTGTAAAAGTTTTTAAAGGATAGAGGCAGAATTGTTATATATGCAAATATGCAAACAATTAGTTTTTTTATGTCCAAATTATATGCATTGTGACGTCACCGAACTTCCGGGACGGCCGACATCAGATAGGATGTGTTTACAGATTTTTCAATAAAACTTAATAATTAAATTTCATGTTAAAACAAGGTTAAAATTGAATTTCAAATTATCAAATTCATAGCGTAATTTAACGGAGGGAAAACGTCTTCCCACAAGTGCATCTTACCGTCCTTAGCTTCTCAAAATGATTTCAATTAGCATTCTTCTGCTTTTTTATAAGTAATAGAAACACAGCGGGGAAAAAGTTCTAAACTTCCCTTTCTGAGTGCTTTCAGTTGTGACAAAAAGACTGCTCACTATCTAGCAAAACAGATGTGATTTTTCTCATAGGGAAAAAAATTAATTCGTTAATTGCAGACCCATTCCGTAATGTCACAGCATGTTTTCTTAATAACTGACTAAAATATTCATTTAAACAATAAAAAATTATGTTTAATAAGTACCCTCTTTCCAGGAGCTAGCTCTAACATCAAGTTCCTTATGTATGTTTCATAATCGGGATGTTCCCATAACAAAGAGCTTCTCACAGCTATCATGAATTCTTCATTATGAAATCTAGACAGTACTGAAGCTAAGCCTGTATTCAATAGAGAAAAGCTGATGTATGCACCACATGACTTCTTTGTACGGAATCTAAAATTATGTGCAATTTTCTTGCATTTCATTTAAACATATTGAATTAACTATTAACGAATTTTGAATTAAATCTACTTCGTCGATAGTGCATAAACCACAATAGAATAAATGCAGTCTTTAAAGTTCATTATATTTATTTACCATAGCCACACTTCGCGGCTAGGTTCACTCAACAGCATTACATCTCATTCATTTTATAACGCAGAGTGAGCAAAAATTATACAATCTGAAGAATTACCACAAGTTCTCTTCAAATACTATAATAAATCTAAAACGATGTGTAAAAGAAATTAAACAAATAAAAAAGAAACAGTTTTTCGCAGACCATTCAGCGCCGCTTACCTAATGGGCATGCACTACTAATTAATTCAGTTCTCACTTTGCGATAAGGCAGAAATAGATAAAAATTCAAAATATTTTCATTAAAAATTGAAAGATGTAGAAAAACATAAAACACCAAGTACAGTTAAAGGAATTAAAAAGCAATTTTTACAATTAAAATTACAATTTGTATGCAAACAAGCTAATAACTTAAATGATAATTCCAGAATGAATCAAGAATAATTTAATTCGCAATAATAAAAGAAGACGTTGTTGCAAAGCTTAGTTTATCTAGATTGGCAACAAATCCACTATTCTGCTAAGCTTCAAATGTAAACAAATATGGCCGCTATCATAACCAAAAATTAGGCTTAGCCGCACTTAAGAAACTTTTAAATTGTTGAACTGAAGCCAAGCCTGTATTTAATAAGGAAACAAGTAATATAAAAGAAAATTAAAGTCAATTCCTACTTAGGTCAAAAAAGAAAAATTTTTAAAACACACACACACAAAAAGAAAAATTAAATTAAAAATTTAAAACATTTTTAATATGTGAAAAAGCTGTATTAACATCAAGCGTCATCCACTACAAGTTTAACAAAATGTATTTGAACTTGAGTGGAGAATAAAAAATATTTTATTAACGATTGAAAATTTGAACAAAATATAGGGAGAGTGTGAGCCAATAGTAGGAATTTAAAAACAGTGACAGTTATTTTTAATCCATACCCCAAACTATTTTTAATTTTTATCACACGGATTGATGTGAAACTGGGTTATATGCATAGTGGACTGAATCTTTTCTTAAGATAACCACTCAGTTTCATACCAATTTGCATTATTGAAGAGGTGATGTTCAATACCCATGTTTATGTTCTTAAAAATACTGGTTATTGCCAGAGGTGATGACAATGAGAGGGTTCACAGAATTCAAATTAACATAATCGAAGTTATTTTGCTCACTTGTCTTAATATTTTAAATTTTACGATTTTTTTGTGTTTGGAAATTCATTTGGAGCATATTATGCTTAGGAATCAACATTAATTATTTGAAAGGAAAATATTCATATTTTAAATTAGTTATTTTATACAATCATTAGTTTTCTGTTCGTGTGATTAACTGATGAATTTCTCCAATGGCGTGAGTTCCTGCTAATGATTCTAAAGTTCCATTCATAGGGCTAACTAAGGATTTCTTTTGATGCTGCTAATTTACCTTTACAGGAGAATAACTAATATATTGTCATGAATAGGAAACCTAATAAATTTAGTTTTTTTTATTAAAACATTTGTCACATATTAATTTTTAATTTTTGAAATCTTCCGATACTTAAGAAAAACTCGCGAAGTAAAATTCTTCTGTAAAACTAATATCTCTGTAAACTTAATAATTCTTCTGTAAACTCTTTTAGTAATATGTAATTAGTGAATCGTACAGAGGCAGAATTCCTAATATTCAAACTAAATGAAATCGCTGTTGATTGAGAGTAGGGTTTTTTATCGCTCTTTCTTGGAACAACTACGTATGAGGGGCAGTTAAAAAGTTTCCGGAATTTCGTTATTATAACGACAATATAAGTACGCATTTACTTAATCTCCTTCAAAGTAGGCTCCTTCAGAACATACACACTTACTCCGCCGCTCCTGCCATTGCTGGAAACAATCATAAAAGTCCTGTTGTATCTTCCGAAATTCAGCAGTCGCGTTTGGTTTGATATCTTCTACGCAGTCAAAACGGCTACCTTTGAAGCCCATTTCGATCCTGGGTTAGAGCTAGAAATCAGATGAGGCTAAACCCGGTGAATAAAGAGGCTGGTGGAAGATTAGAATGTTCTTTTCTGCGAGCCATGTTTGCCCAACAATTGATGTGTGGAAGCACTGTCATGATGCAATAACCATCTTCCTTAATATTCGGCAGAACATTTTCTTCGTGTTTCCTCCCTCAGTCTTCTCAAAACTTGCACATGAAAGGGGCCGTTAATAGTTTGCCCAACTGGTACAAACTCATGTTGCAGCACATCTTCATTGTCGGAAAACGTAATGAGAATCATTTTTATTTTAGATCTGACATGACGTGATTTCTTTGGTCGAGAAGAGGACATTGTGTGCCATTCTGACGACTGCATCTTTGTCGTAAGCGTACACCCAGGTTTAATTGCCACTAAGAACAATGTCAAGAAACGTCGGTTCCTCTGTGCTTTTCTCAAAACATTCGACCACAGTCGACTGCTGAGTTTCCATTTGGTCCGAGCTCTGCAGCCGCGATACAAACTTTGCGCTGACGTGTTTCATCTTCAAATCGTCTGACAGGATTGTGTGAATGGATCCACGAGAGATCCCCACTTCCTTTGCCAACTCATCGATGATCTGACTCTTCGGTCTGATCTGATTAAATGTTTCATGTGCTCGACCATTTCTTCGGTTCTGGAAATTGAAGGTATCCCACTGTGGCTCTCGTTTTCCAGCAATTGCTCATCTTTTGAATAATTGTTTTATTTATTTTTTTAACCTTTATCTGATGATTTAGATTTGTTTGTAATCTGAAAAATTTACGAAATTCTGTTTCGTTTAGATAATGATTCAAATTTCAAACTTCACTATCTAGACCCCACTGTATAACATGTCTCCTTCCCTTTTTCGAAGGCCATAAAGCAGTCATTACGTAGAAATCGGACATTATCTAATAATGAAGAAATTCATAACATTGCTCTCGGAATGCAGTAAATCTCTTGTTTACTGAATTTGTGAAGTTTTATTTTATGTTTATTTAAGCAGTGAAGAATTTAGTATGTAATTCTGTTTTCTATATTCCTTTTTCTTTGAACCATGCCACTCACTCTAGAAGTATACGAATTAAATAATCACAGATCTTCGATTTTACAATGAAGCAGTTAAAATACCTTGTTACTATATCCTATGGTATTCTTCTGTGCATCTAATAATGTTTATAATCAACTAATCTTGGCAGTCTAACGATCAACAAGCTTGTTAAACCGTGGGTCATTGTGTGAATTAAATCAGTTTTCTTAAAAGGAAATTTTAGTAACAATTAATTAAGTTTGGAATTTTATCCTTTCAAAGGCAGTAAATAAGATTGTGTATCAGAGATTTTACGAAATAGTTGTTTAGTGGCTTGCACTTGCTAATTAACAGTAAAAAGCTAAAATTTAGTTTTCTAGTTTTTCTAAATACAATCAATATAGTTAACTGTTCTTAAGACTATAAGGTATTTCTCCTGCCTTCTTAGCATGCCTTCGTGGTGTAACGGTCAGCACAATCCGCGCGTATTCGAAAGGTCCGTGGTTTGAGTCCCGACAAGGGCATTGCACGTTTTTCACGTCTTTCTGCTTCAAATTAACCGAATGACTCTATAGTGGCGCTTAAACTGACAGAGTGGTAGATGATGATTCTCCACCACCAAGATTTGAAGACTGGGTCCCCTAATCACCAGTCGCCCTTTAAAAGGAGGAGTATATAAGGTATTTTTCCCGTCTTCGTAGCATGACTTCGTGGTGTAATGGTCAACACCCTCGGCACGTATTCGACGGGTCCGTGGTTCCAGGGCATTGTTCATTTTCAAGTCTCCTGCTTCGAAATAACCTAATGTCTTTACAAGACAACCACCTATGAATCTTGTGGTGTCAGAAATAATGGTCATTTTTAATAATGGTAAGCACATAAAATTTCACTGCATTTTACATCGAAGGTTTAAATTTATACAGCCTAGTGTTCACATTGTCAAAATAAAGGAGTAGCTCAAATGTAATATTGAGGAACTCAGCTTTGAAAGTTTTATGGGCTAAACAGGACGGTTTTAGTTTTACATGCTAGTATATTGAGTTTGATTGGGTAAAGAAAAGCCTTACATATAGATGTGAGTGTGGCAGCCCGAATCAACACTATCTTACACACATAGTGTGCTATTTTTGCATCCTCTTCAGATCCTCCGATAGAGCCTCCTGGGAGCAAGAGCGAAGTTTGATCGAGATATTTGAAACTCCTGGAAAAGTAAGAGTCAGGATGTGATCACTTACATACATTATCATTCAACTATAACGTTGAATTAAACATGTATAGTGATTATAGACTTATTCAATGTAAAAATGGCTAAAATGATAAATAATACTGTATTTCACACCTGCAAGAGGAGATGGGCCACATGTTACCACTTTACCCATCTGCCATCTAGTGACTGTGAAGGAGAGAATCTCTTAGAAGCTATCGTTGATGTTGCAGGCATCCATCATATTCTATGAGATATGGCTGAAATATCAGATTTGGGAGAATCCATAAGAGCATGATGACCATAGAGCGTTTACTTGGAGCCTTAGTGAAACAGCGGCAGTTTTGGGAGTACGGGGAACGTAATATCAACCATTGTGATATCATGCATGGAAAAAGAGTAAGATGGCGTTTCCAAAGCACAACAAAGGACTCGAGATAATGGATGGGCAGATGTTGAAGCGTATAGTGTTTCGAAAGCATAAGCAATCGCTGTCCCGGATAACCTCTGAAATGTATTCCCACATTTTACTCTTTTAAAGGCCTGTATATTGCCCTAATACCATATTAATTTTGGTAACTAAATTATGCGCTTTTTAAAAGTGTTTTCGTTCTCTAATAATATTAAAAAATTTTTCTTTTGATTAAACTCTCCTTCTTAATAACGATAATTACAAAATTTTAGAGACAAGAGGGTAATATTGGTACACCTTGCGATATATATGCTTACAAGTGTTTATTATAAGTTAGTGCAACAGCACATATAAGGTACTCTGTTTTAGGGTCTTCTTGATAAAACATATTGTTGATAACCGCCGGTTCGTAACTGTCGTTTTAAATAATCCCTTCGGATGAGCACGAAGAAACTGACAATCTACTATAAATGGTAAGAACTCATATCAAAATAAATAGCTGTAATGCGAATAATAAATAAATCCTCTTTAACGCACAAGAACTGTCATCAATTTCCAATATCATTCACAAAATAAACTCTGGAACAGAAGCCAGTGGGATTTCTTCGAATTGTATGGCTTCGAAAACGCATTTACCTGACTCTTTCCAAGTGTCGCCAAGTTGGAGATAAATCCCAAAAGTTTCCAACTTGGTGATAAAAATTGTCTATAGAAAGACGCCTGACAGGTTTTGGTGGGCATGCCACTCCAGCTGATAGATTAAATAGTCCAAATTTTCGCACTTAGAGGTATGATAGACTCGCACGCAATCTTCAGTCTTGGCTTGTCTCAAATAGCAGAAATGGTGGATATGAAGGTAAAGTTGTCACGTGATTCTTCTGAATTTCTGTAACTTGCATTTTTGTGCCATTGACAGTCTGCTTCAGCATAAACTTGGGAAGATATGCTCAACAATTTGTTCTCTGATGATAAGCAGGTTATTGTAGCTGGTGACATCAGTGGTAAGCACATCGTTTGGGGCTGTCGACCTACGAATACTAATGAACGCATTCTTCATAACTTAATCACAAATCATCCCATTGTTTTCCATGTTCCTTGTGAATTTACCTAGACATGCTGGATATTCTTTTATTTAACACTCAATTCCGATAGCTCTTGAAGTAAAAGCTGAGCTTACCTCCGATCACGTTCTGTCATTGCCACTGTTGGAATAAACAATGACGACCCTCCTGTTATAAGGCACAACACTGACTGGATCACTTTTCATAACATCATCAAAAAACATCCTCCTATTTTTGCTTCGCTTTCAAGCAAGCAGAATGTCAACACAGCTGTTAAAATTTTCACGGGTTGTATTATTAAAGCCTACAGAGAAGCCTCAGTTACCACCTTATCTCATGAGTCATAACATCTGCTTCCTCGCAGTATCACAGACTTTGTAACGAATGCAACAGAATGCTCAAGTTAAGCCACAGCAACTGGGACCCAGGTTATCGTCAAATTGAAGGATTAGCTATGGATAATCCTCTCAGTTCTATACTTGCTGACATTATATATGCACTATTTTGAAGTAAAATTATTTGATAAACTATCTTTTCGTCTCTGGATTCGTTATATAGATGACACTTTCGCACTTTTTGACGGTATTAAAGATGATTTATCCGAGATTTTATCTATCATAAATTCAATTGATCCAGCCATCCAATTCACTCTTGAAATTGAATCCAACAATTCCCTCCCCGTCCTCGATATTTTTATAATCCGCAATGAAAGTGATTTTAGCACTACTGTGTACCGTAAACCTTTTGCAGTTTGTTTACCACCCTATGCTAAGTCATGCCACCCTGTTAAGCAAAAAATGGCTTCTTTTTACTATTATGTATTTCGCACGCTCAAAGTTTGTTCCACAGAATCCTTGCTTACCAATGAGCTTAATTATTTAAATGCAGTTGCTATCGACCGAGGTTTTTCTCCTGTGATCATTGATAAAGCCATTAAAAAATTATAAGATTCTTATCATGGAAGACATTCCACTGTTAGAAATAATATTAATGACCTTGTCTCCAGCTTGCGAGACTGTTGCCACTCGGAAAAATGAGAGCAAAAATGATCGTTTTTCGGAGTTTTTAATTAATATCTCTAATTTTAGCTTTTTTTTTTTTTTTTT
>KK117097.1:23408-46162 GCA_000611955.2 Stegodyphus mimosarum | reverse complement strand
AAAAAAAAAAAAAAAAGTCTTGACACTTAAAGTTACTTCAGGACAATACCTGAACATATGACGTCATGATTTAAATTTGATGTAATATAAAATTTTTTTCTCAATATTAATAGAGGAAATAAGAGAGTAATAACATATTATGTCAGTTGTCTTAACTAAAAAGAAAAACGTTGCAACAACAGATATTTATTTAAAACGCTGATATTAACGATGGATTTCGCATACAATGACGTCACATGCAATCGCGTGCTTTCAGCGTCAGAGCATTACCTTTTATAATAATGCGTTCAATGTTTGGCAATGCTACTTTTATCTCATATTTTACAAAACTGTAAAATTAACTATAAAAAAATTCAACGATTTGTAAGCCAGCAGTGGCAATACATTTTGAATTAAAGCTGATTTTTATCTCCAGTGCTCGAGACTGTTGCCACTCGGAACATATAAAAAATAAATACTTAACAGGTAAATAAAAGGGGCTAACTGCATTCCCCACTGAAAATATGAAATTTCCCTCCACAGGAGGATTCTACTCGGTCCCTCCGTTGAGAATCATAGCTTTAACGTTTCCTTTCATACTGCAGTTTTTCAATTGCTCCTTTCATATTGCAGTTCATCAATTTCGTTTAAGAGATGATGTTACCAATCGCTTCTTTGATAATTTCTCTCTGTTTCGACATTAAATAGCCATTAAAGTTACTATGTGTTCTATATTATCCGGGTCCTCTTCATCCGTTATGCAAATTATTTGTGCGAGGCAGGATCACGCACGCATACTTGACGCTCTACGCGAGTACTTCGAAATGAGCCAAAATGTAAATTCACATATATCTTAGGAAATTTTTAATAAAAAAACTCTAATATTTTGCAGATATGCTTAGAAATACATCTACTTTAAGACGATGGAAAGAAAAAAATGTTATAAGTTATTTTCCAAAATTCTTTTCTAAAAATTATCTAAAGATACAAATTTTAAAAGTAAATCATGAAACAATTGGCGCATTTTATTTGGAATGAACCTAAATTTCGAAATATGAAAGAAAAAATCGGATAAATGTAATAAAAATGAAACATTAATAAATATATATCAAAATTTAATTAGCAGTGAGCAGCTAGAATTTTGAGCTAATTTTTTAAAAACTACTCGTGCGACTTTTACAAAACTGGCAGTCTAGCATAATTTGAGTCGTAGAATCGAAATATGGAAATACATCGGCATGCCATTTCAGAAAAAGTCCGATTTTCTATCAAAATACCTGTATTAGAACAATGCTATATATAAATCTAATACATATCCTAAGTCGCGCTTTCGAGACATGGAAAACGCGATTTGAAGTTCGTCAATCGGCCCAGTGGAACGGAAGATACAGAACTGTCCTATTTTTTTTTCGCAGTGTACATCATTAAATTCCTTTCTGCTAATTATACATTGTACAGCTGTTTCTGGAGTCAATCATATACTTTTGTAACTATCATTACATCCAGTATAGTTTGTAGTACGGAAAAATGTATAAAAAATACTTAACTTTAAGTGACTAAAAGTACTTTCTCCATAATGTAACATTATACAGTATGTTATATAAGTAAGTTAAATTCGATATTTATACTTGTACAGTACTTCGATAAATGTCTTTTAGCCTGTTATTACGAAGTGCAAATGTCTAAGTGAAATAACAAAGCCTTCTTTTTATTGACATAGAATATTTATTTCATTTTATTTTATTAGAATACGTGGAATAATATAATGAATTAAAATGTTTATATATCTGTTTCATATTAACAGAAAATTCGTAAACATGTTAGTTAAGAATTGTATTTTTGCATAATGTATATTTAATACTTGTGATTCTAAGAAAAAACACAATTTTTTTTTAAATCCTGTTTTGTACATATTTCACATTTCAGTACATTGTCTCAATGCTTTTGGATCCAGTTTGTAATAATGTGTTTTGTTTTACCCAAAAATCACGCTAATTTGTGTGCATCGCGTTATTTAATAGGGAAACGGTAGGAAAGTTTATGTCTGAGTCAAATTTTTCGAAATTGTCTTCCGAAGCTATATTCTTCCATAAAATTATTTGTTTTTGGAATTATACTAGTTTATCTGTTGAGTTTAATATATTTTCTTTCGGCCCTTACATACTTGAATTTATGTTATCAAAAATAACGAAAATGCGCCAAAATGCTCTCTCCTCGATAGCACCCAAATCCATTTGGATACCACAATTGGCGCACTTATAAATGTCTTAAAAACCGAATTTCGCCAATTGTATGTGTACCGTATAGTAGGATCAAACCCATTATAATTTTTACTACATACATTTCTAAAATTTGGCGGCACACAAAAATGCCACGGCACTGTGGTTGAGAATCACTGTTCTACACTGTAGAATTTAAAAATAAATAACTATTAATTTAAAATTTTAGGCCATGAATCTAAGCTATTATATAATATAAATGAACCAGAAAAAAAAATGAAAAACGTATTAGCATTCCCGCCCAACAACAACGGTGATAACATTTAACCTTAATATTGAATTTTTTTCTGTAATTTTTCTGTTTTGCATTAAGCTCAAAAAGTAAACTGCATTTGTTTTTGATACACATATTAGAAGTATACTGTAGAACATCGATTTTTCCAAAATAATGGCCCATGCCAATAAAATTATTTCCCTCGGAAAGGGATGTTGGTGGTGGTTTCGGCTTAATGTCGAGGATGTGTGTTGTCAGGACTGAAGGTTCGGTGCATACTCTTGGCGAACATATTCGTGAATTAAACTAAGTCCTGATCTTGAACAGGGAGCTGAATGCAGCTATGTTCTGTGGTAGAAAACTGTGGTTAAGTGGTAGAAGAACTGCACTTGAGAAGAACATAAAATCCTCTTTTATTAAACCCCAATTAGATACAGCCACTTCCCAACTCGGGAGGGATACAGAAAATAATGACTGCACTTGGGTCTAAACTGAACAGTCAAATAATTTAAACTAAAGTTAAGTAGAAATTAAATCGTCGTTGCTCACAGAGCTATAAACGCGAGGTTAGCGTCTATGCTAAATGGTGCGTAGCAAGATTTAACTAATACTAACGCACTTAGAATTACTTCAATAAGTAATCACGTAAAAGCGCTACGGCTTAGAATTTAAATACTAGTTGGTCAGGCAAACGTCGAACAGAGTAGCAGTGGTCTGAGACTAAAAGCTCTCTCACACTGAGAGGTTCCTACCTATCGCTTAAATAGAAACTTGGCTCCACTTCAAATTAGCGTAAAGCTGAAACGTGCGCTTATTCTAACGGGAAGTTGAAATAAGAGCAGATAGAAAAAGGCAAATTAAAATAAAACTTTGTTAGTTTAAACTAAAACCTTACAGTGTGATCTCACAGTTACATCAAATTTTAATCATTATAATCAGTATTTGATATATGCTTGCTACTGTTTGTTTAAATCAGCACGGCAAAGCATACAAAGGTTATATGACTATGGGAAATGTCTTGGGAAGCGATGCCGACCCATTTGTGGAGGACTTTCTAAGGGTAAATGGTTTGTATTTACCTTATACATATGGAAAACCATAAAAGCTCATTTGCTGATATTCTAGTGTATGGCGAACTAGCACTGTTCAGCAATCTTATACATTTTGCCCACCAATGGGCTATATGTTTTTTTCATTCTATTAAATTATCTTATTTTATACTTCCTTTTAATCGGTAATTATCTGATTATGTGTCCCAAACACAGACGCAAGCAAAATAAATAAAATAAAATAAATAATAATAATAATAATAATAATACAGATTAAAAAATCTGTAAGGTTTCAGATTTTAAATTACGTCCAAAGAGGCGTTTTTTTAACATTTTCTGTGTTACCTTTATTTATTAAATATCATGTTCTTCTCACTTAAACCATAAAATTCAATTCAAGAACAATACCGCAAAATAATTTTAAATTGAGCATATCTTTAGAATTTCCAATACACAGTCTCGCGCTCTGGAGATAAAAAGTTTTTCTGTTCAACGTTGCCATGGCTCGCTTCGAAATCCTCGAGTTTGTCAATCAAAAATTCGATCAAGTTTAGGATGAAATAATAAACAGGTAGAAACAAATTTTATTCACCTCTATCCAAAGAGCTTTGAAAATGACTGTGTATTACGAAATGGAGATTTTAAAATTAAACACAAAATCCTTATTGTATGAGGATTTATCTAAATTTAAATATTCACTGTAGCAGAATATGACAACTCTCTTTCAAGTTCTCAGAAATGTTTAATAATTTATACTTAAGCTTATTGACACTAACGTATATTTGAAAATCAGTACTCACACTCTGTCATATAGATTCTCAAATTAGTACACATAAACACTTGTTTAGGAAACAAGTGTAAAGTTTCTTTATAATTAGTAAAAATAAAGTTGCATGTAACAAGTTTTGCGCTCTTCTTAGAAAAATGCGCAAAACTTCGTTTAATGAAAATAGGTTGTTTGCACACTAGGTGGATCAAAAAGCAAAAATCAGTTATCAAAAACGGTTATAGTTTAAGAGCATTAATATTTATGAGTATTGTTATATTTTTTCATTTACGTTACGTTAGTTATTTACGTTTTTTTAGAAAACTATTTAAGTCTCAGAAATTAATGACCTCAGATTTCTAGTTTTTACACTGCTTATAAATTAAGCCGTATCAATTTTTTATCTTAATTAATTAATGACAAAAATATGAAAGATAAATATAATGTATGGGAACATATATTAATGGAAGCAATTTATGTCTTGGAAAAATTACGCATTGAAACGTATTAACTAAATTTTTTAATTGCAAAAATTATTGAAATTTTGCAATAACGAGGTAGAATTCTTTTCTGAAATATTCCATTCATTTGCGTAGTCATTCGGATGTTGAAATGCAATTTAAAACTATTAGGACAAAGCTGCCATTGATATGTTTAATATTTTCAGTAATTAATTTATCGAAATTTAGGAAGCAGTATATACTTTTGGTTGTGTGATGCCATTTTTTATATCATTATTATAGATGTTTTCACGTAATGAAGTAAAAGTAGATTAACCCTTAAACACAGAGGTGGGGTTTGTATAACCGCGCCAACGTTCTAGAACTACGAAACTGCTTATAAGTTATATATATAGTTATTCTTCTTCTTTTCAGTACTTTCAAGTTGAGAGAAAATATAATTATTCCTAAATTTTTCTTAAACTATACCCATTAGTTTTTTTAAATAATTTTTAAAATTGGGCCGCGGTCATCTAGACCTCACCTCTACGTTACTTTTTTCTCGCATGAGGGGGGAATGGCTTTATTACTATGTAACATTTATCCTAATTTTATTAACAGTTATTTTAAGTTTACGCATCTTTCCTATCTTTCTAGTTTCAGCTTACAATTTCCTACCAGAATGTAATTTCAGAAACGCAGTTAGTGCCAAGGCGTAAAAAGTAGTATTTAAGTTGATGTTCCACCGAGTTCGAGAGAGAGCATTCGGAGGGTTGCCTTCACCTATGAAGGTTGTACGTTCCTGTCACTCTTGCTTGACTCCTAGTCACGTGATATCAAACTGACGTCTCGCCTCGTGCGCTGAAGTGCTTCGCTATGCCTAACGAACACCACCCTGTTCTAGTAGATCAGTCGTCTGCTATTCTGCATTGTTTCGGACTTTCAGAAAACGATCCTGATGATAAAAAATTTTTAATGCACTCAGAATTGTTGACGAACTTCAGCAGCAACTGAAAGAAGGCAAAGCTGTTAAACCTGCCCTAAGAAGAGCCGAAAAGGTTTTCTACGCGCTAGTGGATGCCAATGATATGGGTCATAATCAGTTTCACGATCCAAATCATGCAAAGCAGTGCAGAAAAGGGGATAAATTCACTACTGAACTTGTCCGCCGGCAAAACATGCGAAGAAATAAGATGTCGGAAAACCTGACACCTAATGCCTCTACTTTTAAAAAGACCTCGAAGGAAATTCTCTTAAAGAAAGATGAAGACAAGTGGATCCAACCACAACAAGCTGCCTACTGCCCGGATCTCTGAGTCCAGTATTACACCCGTCAAAGCTGATGCTAGTAAATCCGTCTTGGATGTCTCCATGAAAAAATCTTTTGAAGTCCTGTCCGCTGCTCCCTCTGAGGAACTTATGGATACCAGCCCAGAATTATTGAAGAAAGACGAACCGCCTGCAAACACTGTTGTTTCCATGCCTGATACCAAAATAGATAGAGTTCCACCGATCATTTGCCCTCGGCCGGAGGTCTCATGGAGCGAAATTAGGAGCCTGTTTCCAAACATGGAGTTCAGAAATTTATAGGTATGCTGACCAGACAGAAGATAACCATCCTGTTTGATTCTGCCGAACATCGCGATCGAGCGTTTGCCATACTGATATGAATGAAATTCAGTTTAGCACGCTTCGTGCAAAGAAGGATACTCCTTTAAAAGTTGTCGTACGTGGCCTTACTGAAGACTCCTCCCCTGAAGAAATTAAGGATGAGCTCTGCAGGGATGGATTTCCTGTAATTAAGGTATCTCAATTCACTCGAAAAATGGATGGAGATGAAGTAAAACTTCCCGTTTTCTATGTTTCTCTTCAGAGAACTGACATTGGACGAAGTATCTATCGTAAAAAGAAACTACTGGACCTCAAGGTGTCTTCTAGAAAATTTAAAAGTAATAGGAACACAATGATGTGTTTCCGTTGTCAACGCTATGGACATGGGCAATTATTCTGCAACAACCAGCCTCGATGTTTGAAGTGTGGTAAGGGTCATCTTACATACACGTGTAAATTGGGAAAAGATGAAAAACCTACCCGTGTCAATTGTAATTTGGACCATGTAGCGTCCGCAAAGTCTTGCAAATTTCGACCCAAGGCTCGGAAAGTAGCGCCGTCTAAGAAGCAAACTCTGCCGACTGTTTGTAAAACATCTGACAAGCCCCCGTCGATTGAGCCGCCAGCTGTTAATAGAAATCTTACTGGACCGAAATCCTACTCAGATGCTGTTTCTAGTGGTGTAAAAGATTTTATTCCAGATGAAAACCTCGTGAAGTTAATTCACAAATTCATGGAATTTGCAGAAAAGTGTAAAAAGTTGCAGTCACCCCAAGAAAAAGTTCTACTTGCTTTGGGAATTGTAGAAGAAATGATTAAGATGGACTTATAATTTGCTCATCTCTTAGTGGTATGACTAACTAAATTTTTCCCTTTCAGTTCCCGCTGGTCCCGATAGATGGTGCCACCTCACAGACCTGTCTTTTGGTTTGCGCATCTACTGAAGTTCTCATGTTTGTTTTGTTTAGTGGATTATGCGACGTGGTCTCCTCTGATGCTATAACTTCTCCATTTTACAGACCCTTTTCTAGCTGTCAGGAAGAACTAAAGACAAGGGCCCTTGGGGCTTTATTTCAAGAGCCGGCGCGCGATATTTCGTACAGAACGGAATACTCGTACAGAACAGAACAGAACTTCGAGAGAGAACCCGAGTTCCTGACTAGCGCGCGTTTGCCTTTTGGCTACGTCTTTCTAAGCTATTGCTACGCTCGGTCCTACTTTAGGTTCTTGTTTGGCTTCGCCGACTTAATTAGATTTAGTGGCCACCTACTTAGAATCTTGATAGCTTCGACTATATCTTTCAGTTAGCTTTAGCTAAGCTTAGTTAAGTTTAATTTTATATTCATTTAAGTTCAAGCCCAAGTGGAGGCTTAGCTGTACACTCCGAGTTAGGAGCTGATTGTATCATATTTATTCTGAGAAATAAAGGGTAATTAACCCTTCTTAAATCTTACGTCTCTATTCACACGCTTAAGTGATTATTCGCTTATTAGTGTGCATGGGGTTTCAAGAATTGAACACTTAATTAAATAAGTAAAACCCCACAAAGTTTTACAAAATAAGAAATCGGTAATAAAATTTCAAATTTAGGCTTCCAGATGCCCATATTCGGGTAGAAACGTTCAATATTTAAAATTTGATGGCTCTAGGTGTCGTCGTTTTATCACAATGCGAGAAAGATACCTATAGGCATATTCAGGATTCACCTATAGGATATAGGCAGATTCTTCATTATTTAATTTCTTTATCATACAGGGCGATAATATTTGCTGCCAACAGTTTGAAAACTGAAACAACGCTTTGGTGAATCAACTCAAAATGCCGAAATGAAATTAATAGTCCTTCGGAGCAAATTGTCCCTTTGGTCTAAAAATATATAACGTCATTCTTTAAAAATATTGAATATTTTTAATTAGATAGATCGGGAATTAAATATATTTCTAATATTTAAACCAATCCGATTAGTAAATAAGAAAGTAATATTCTTAAGAACTGTATCTATTATCTTAAATAGAATTTCGAACTAAAATGCATTTTCTTGCACTAACAAAATCAACCACAGATCGTGGCAATGTAATCAAACCCAACAGTCAATTTCAAGTTAAAATGCGATATAGCATCCGAAGACTACAGAAGTTAAATATACTCCTGGCTCAGTAAATCCACAGGAACATCACAATCAAGTGCGGCAGCGAAATAACGAAAAAGCCGATTAATTACAACTTATTAGAGCTGTGAAGAGTTAAACGTAGCGCGCACGCGCAGATCAGTTACATTATGGTGAGGGAAACGGCGACGAGAATTTAAAGAATAGATCTAAATCTGGTTGATTTAAATAATAATAACCGTGCATCCTTAAAAATTCTCACTTCAAATGAATATTAGGACAGACTGACTATCAGCTTTTCATCGACTATCGGTATCTATTCTCATCGACAAATGCTAACATCCTGGGTTCAAATCCCGTTCTGGTTCTTTAATATCATTAATGAAATTTTCTCACATATCAGCAAATAATTCATATATAATACCTTCAAAGGTATTTTTCCCCGATTTCTGCATGCCTTCGTGGTGTAACGGTAGCACACTCGGCGCGTATTCGAGAGGTCCAGATTCGAGTCCCGGCGAAGGCACTGCTTATTTTTTATGTCTCCTGCTTCCAAAATAACGTAATAATTCTACAGTGGCGCCCGAACTAAAAGGTGGTGGATGATGATTCTTCACCACCAGTATTTGGCGATTGGGTCCTCTAATACCCAGTCATCTTTTAAAAGGGGGTATACAGGGTATTTTCCCCCCATTTCTGCATGTCTTCCTGGTGTAACGGTAGCACACTCGGCGCGTATTTGGCAGGTCCAGATTCGAGTCCCTACGAGGGCATTGCACATTTCTCATGCACTCCTGCTTCAAAATAACCTAATGACTCTACAGCTTATCGGTGCAAAAACTTAGCTAATTAAAAATAATCTTTTTAGCAATATAGTATATAAACATCGCATAATAAAGTGTTTAAACAATCGTTTTTACTAATAGTTTCCACCAATATTTACACTATTAATGCAACAAAGGAAAATCCTTTGAACACAAAATAGGATTTGCATAAGTGAATTATAGTTAAGAAAAATGGCTCTATTGTTCCGCATATAAAGAGAGAAATAATTTGAAGATTAAATCCAATAATCTCTCAGCAGGCTTTTGCAGTAAAAAAACGAATCCACGCTTCCATGGCATAGTTTGGCTCGCATCTACGCTTCACATGTAGAAAACCGCGAAAACATTGATGAAACCAATCCGTTCACCTGAAATTGAACCGGGTTCGAGCTACAAGTATTCAGAGAGTTTACGTTCTGTTGCTGATGGGCAAAGCTGAAATTAGGTTCATCATATAGAACAGAATTTTATTATAAAAGAAAAAATCTGAAAGTTTACATTACGCCCAAAGGGGCGTTTTTTAACGTTTTGTGTGTTACCTTTATTCATTAAATATCATGTTCTTCGCACTTAAACCACAATTTCAATTCAAACGCAATATCGCAAAATAATTTTAAAATGAGCATATCTTTAGAATATCTTTAGAATATCTTTAGAATTCTCATAAACAGTCTCGCGAGCTGGAGATAATTAGTCCAAAAGGGCTTTGTCCCTGAAGGACTGTTGTTTACGTTTTGTGATTTTGCGTCAGAAGCATTAAAAGTCCGAATCCCTTTTTAAACTGTTGCTACAAAATATTGCAGCCCTGTATTATATTTAAAGAAATTAAGTAATGAAGAATCTGCATACATGTATGTATATTTCTCCAAATGTGATCAAACAACGGTTCCAATTTTAAGTAACGTGCGTTTCCACCCGAATATGGGCATCTGGAAGCCCAAATTTGAAATGCGGAATTTGTTTTATTATCGATTTCCTATTTTGTAAAACTTTAACGAATTTTTGATCAACAAAATCAAACGATTTAAAAGCGAGCAAAGGCAACACTCTACGGGGGGAGGGGAACTTTTTATCTAAAGCGCGCTGAACTGTGTATCGGAAATTCTGAAGATAGACTCATTTCAAAATTATTTTGCGATATTGCTGTTGAACTGAATTTTATGGTTGAAGCGCGAAGACCGTGATATTTAATAAATAAAGGTAACACAGAAAACGTTAAAAAACGCCCCTTTGGACGCAATTTAAAATCTGAAACCCTTCAAATTTTTTTTCATACAATATTGCCATTGTTCGCTTTGAAATCGTTGAGTTTGTTAATAAAAAATTCTTTAAAGTGTTACAAAATATGAAATCGATAATAAAACAAATTTCAAATTTGGGCTTCCAGGTGTCATATTCGCAGTACGATTACGTCATTCAAAATTGGATGGCTCTAGGTACCGTCGTTTTATCACAATGCGAGAAACATATATACATTTATGCAGATTCTTCATTATTTAATTTCTTCAAGTATAATACAGGGCTATAATATTTGGTAGCAACAATTTGAAAAGTGAAACGGACGTTCAGAGTGATTCGGCGCAAAATCGCAAAACAAAAACAATAATCTCTCAGGGACAAAGCCCCTTTGGAATAAATATTTTGAATGAAAATAAATGTGCTCGATTTTAAACATTTTTTTTTAATTTAGCTTCATTTAATAATACTAGAAAATTCTTTCTGGTACTTATATTTTAATTTTGGATAAAATTCGATCTGGAATAAATCAATGAAACTTTGCTTAACTATATACATATATACAATAATTTTAGTAAGTTAAAACTTGAACGATAGTATTTCATGGTTTTAAAACCTGCGCATCTAGCTGCAAATTTTTTTATTACACTTTTAATAGCAAGTAAGAATGTAGAAACTTTTCTCACATTTTTATAAATATTCAATTATTAGTCTCAATTTATTATTTTTTCTTTTAAGTCATGTTTTATTAATAATGGTATTTTTATTAATAATGGTATTTTGATTCTATTTGATAATGTAATTTTTTGGCACTACTGAGCATTTACAAATAGGATTTTAGAGGTTTCGAATGTACCATAGCTTCTACATTCTTATTTGCTATATATATATACATATATTTATATTCTTTTGGTGCGGCCGATTGCCATCAAAATGGGAGGGGCACTCTACGTGGTATAACAGTCCTATATACAAAATTTCAACGTTCTGAGGCTACTCGTTTTTGAGTTTTGCGAGATACATATGTACGTACGTATTTACGTACGCACAGATGCCACAAGAAAATCTCTTCAGAATTCATTTTAAAGCAATTTAATAATTTTTTGGGGGCAAAAGAGTCTTTTACTCCGTTCTTACGTACAGATGTCACACAAAAAGATCGTTAAATTGCATTGGATAGCGGTCAAAATGAATATTTTCGTTGAAATATGGTACCCGAGATTTTTAGCGATTATTTGTACTTCCTATTTACTTCGTAAAATGAAGTAAAAATAGAGATGATGAATTGGAGAGAGATATTTAAATATTGTTGTCGCTTCAGATCTTAAACTGCTGCTTGAAAAATATATGGACTATTAGATAAATACCAAATAATTCAAGGAGGTGATGGTAATCTTTTGTTTAAAGTAAAAAAAAATCAAATTTAAAAAATCTATTTAAGACGTAATGACATAACGAAACATTTTCCTTCGGTTTTCCGTATCGCAAAAAATCGGAAAGTGGAAAACTTTTGATTTTAGCATACATTGTATATTTTTACTTCACTTTAAGCATCAAATAGGTATATTTTAAATTCGGTGGAACTCCACAAATATGTCAATGATTTCTTCTCGAAAGATAATAATTTTTAGTTAACAAACAAACGGTTCATGTAAAAAAGAAACATTTTTCGAGTAATTATTCCCAAATCGTGGCTTTTCTGAATTAAAAAGATAACTTAAATTTAACATAATATGTAACTGCACTTAGCTTTTTTTATGTAGAAAAGCAATAAAAACAAGCAACGCATCGGCATCGGGCATTTTCGATCACATAAATATTTACAAGATCAGCTCAGCTGTTGTCAAAACCTGCAATAAGCGTTAACTGAAAATCAAAGCGATGTAGTGTTGAAGAGAACATAATATGCTTCGTAAAAATTTCTTATTAAAAACTTCTTTGTATTGTACTCGTACGTCCGTTACGATTTCACAAAACCATTTTCTAATCCGTGCATACCTATGCATTAATCAGCAAACACATTGCAAATATTCAGTATAAAATGTTTCATTACTATTGTATAACATCATGAATATGTGATTTTATTGGAAAGAGATTAAAGTGTTATGTTAGTTATTATTCGTATTACTAACGTTTGGCCAAAAACAAGAAAAAAAATGTGAATTAAACCGACCTTTTTAATACAATTCATGAAATTATACTATATTAATTTAATCAATCTGTATGCATGAATACATATATGCAAAAGAGGCAGAGGGCTTTATCAAGATATGAAAAAACGGCGATGCAAATATGTTTGGTAAACAGTAGTAGACATTTTTCTGGGTTCTATTTTTAAACTGCATGTCAGCTGTAAAACGTACAAATAGTACAATTAAAATACGAAATGCTATTTCTGTTTCTCAAAGTGTTAAGTACATGCAGCATTCTCGGTAATGACCGAAATTTTCAGCCGTCTTTTATTAACCAAATAGCCTGTAGCGCCCAGGGCGGACAAAACCCAGAAGTTAAGGTTGATTAAAGCACCCGTTCTCACGGTTGTCCATTAACGGTTCACTCTCCCAACTTTTTAGTATAATTAGCTGTAATTCCTCTGCCCCCCCCTTGAGCTCAGCCGTGTAGCTTGTTTTTCAACTCAATACTCTGAACTAAGGCCTAGTTCCCGGAGAACTTCCCCTTAGTTCCTGGAGAAGTTCCTAATTGCTTTCATCTTGCATACAGATTGCTACAGTTTCCAGGCAAATCCTGATTCTGACTTCTCTTTCCACATCCTATGAATAAAATAACTGAATTTAAAATTTGAAACCGAGTCATTCATTAAAATGTTGTAAAAACCTCTGTAATGATCGAAATTTTTAGCTGTCTTTTATTAACCTTTTCCCAGGGGCTGGGACATACACGTCTGCACTACCAGAAATAGAAAAATATAAATATGACTATCATACAAACATATTGCGAAGAATTTGGCAGATTTATGAAGAACCATTGTCCAGATTATTTCATACATATTTGGATTTCAAATCAGAAATTCTACAATGCCAAGCCGTAAATAGAAATCGTCGTGAAGCTTTAGATATTTCATTATCACTCAATAAGGAAGATTTATTTATTTCTAATGAATACAAAAATAATTTTTTGATACACGAAGAAGGTGGAATACATGAAGAAGATCGAGTTCCTTATGACGCTCCTTGAAAAGGAAAATTGCGGCTAAAATTCTGCAAGGTATACTTAAAATTTCTATTTTCAGTATATAATTTGTGAAAACAAAGTGTATTAATATTTCAGGTATAATATATTTATATAATATTTATAACGGTATATGTTTGAAGTCTTAGACAAAATAGGAAATGTTCATATCCTGTTTTTTATTCATAATCAAAACTCAGCAAATGCAACAAAAAAGAACACTGTATATTGAATTTATACATTGCGTTTTATTTATTGAAAGACAGGAAGGGGAAAAAAAAAGATTTTTTTGAAACCTATTATTCTTTTTTGTATGTATTTAATTTTATAATTAGTGCGATTTTAAATAGTCTGCGTAAATGGTAGACCGCTTAGCAAGGCTATGCACCGTTATTGCTGTATCTCAGTTTTAAGTGAATCTGTGTGAAAGAAATTTGTTTTGAATTTAAGTTTAAATTGCATTTAAGTTTAAATTTCAAGTCTATGTGAATTTTATTTCACCATTATAGGGTAATTTCATGCTCGAAAGAGTACAGCAAAATTTACATCTTAACTTTCTCTTTAATTGTAAGTTATAATTAATTTTAAACATTGTTAAATTCATGTAAATTGTATTTCACCGTTGTTCGACTGCTCTACAGAAGCCAAGTTTAGCAAGTTACCGCCAAATGTGCAGTTGTGCGGATGGATAATTTGCAGTGGAGGAAACTGTTTAGTCGGGCCATAGCTGATACAAGTCGGATTACTTGCATGTGTTCCTTAAGTGGGGGCGGCAGATTTTTTCCGCTAAAAATCCGCTATTTTCCTTTGGGGTTCAAAATCCACCCCTAAAAGTGGACACCACCTGGTGGTCACAGGGAAAGGCATTCGAGCCCTTGAAGACTATTTTACGACACCTCGAACAGTGCGATTTTGTTAATGGGTAGAGGAAACTGTCCTATTTTGAACCCACATGGCTTGTTTGCGAATTTGGTGTCTTCCAGCAAATATTTTCTTGAAAGGAGGATATAAAAAAAAATAATTTGTTACTACGATTCCCGCGTGTTTGCGTTTTAAGGTCTTCCTTCAGTTTTCTTCTGTTGCAAATACCGGTATTAGTTCTTTTACTTGATATTTATCATATTTTCGGGTTTAGTTTTAAATAATGGCTAAACATAAAGGGAATTTTCTTTGTTTCATTCTTTTCATGATTATTTTTTCAATTTATTCCAATTTTTAATGTGCATGTAAAGGTAATGTAATGAATATAAACGTTTCAGGTGATGAAAATTAATTTTAATCTCGTTTCTAAATGGCATACATTCCACAACTACTGTTTACTAGAGTGAAATTGTGGTTTCTAGTGTTATAAATCAGAGATTCCCAAACTTTTTCTTGCATCGACCCCTTTTAAAGGAATGATTTTCTTCATCGACCCCCTTGCATCTTTCTAAATAATTAACAGTATACAACTTAATCATAACACAAATAACTGCACATAAATAACTTAAAGATAAAAAAATAGTTTATTATATTTATGTTTAATTATTTTTTGTACTATTATTATTTTTAATTTTACAAATACATGCAAGCAATCACACGCAAAATGACAGATTCCAATTGCACAAAAGTTCCATAATAATCAATATAATGGCTGCGCTTCATGTACTGATGCATTTCTTTTTAAATATTTGATATAAAAATCGCTTATTTTACATTTTAAATCACCTCGATGAAAAAGATTCAAATTGTTTCTTGTTTCCATTCTTCGTATTTTTGCTATTGTATTTTTCTGTGTTTTTGAATTTCACTTTTTTACATTGCATGTAAGGCATAAAAAACTTAACATATTTAGAAAATATTTTAAATAATTTTAGTCTATTTTTTCTTATATTTATTTTATACAGTTTCCCCCTAGTATATGACACAGCTTTTTATCATTAAACACTTGACTATTATTTTTTTGGGGGGGGGGAATCGATGGGAACATGATTATCCATCAGTGGATCATGAACCACTGCAGGTGCATATTCAGGTATCGATCCCTTTATCAGCACGGTCTCGTTTTAAAATTTCATGGACCCTCAAGGGGTCAATACTGACCCCATTGGGAACCCCTGAGCTATGTAATAACTTTGTAATCTCTTGAAATAAATGAGTACTTATATGAGTTATTATCGTTCAAGCTCCAACGAATTTCAAAACGCAAATGAACTTTCAACCTAAGTGCAAGCTCGTTAAATAGTAAAATATCAGGAACATGTTTGGACTTGATTCATGAATTCGTTCGTGTTAAATCGCGTAAGCGTCAAATAGAGAGCAAGTCAAAACGCGCCTGAAAGACGTACGCTCGAACTCATTATCTTGCACAAACTTGTCCACACAGACATTACTACAACAATGCTATTTCCTACAAAAATATTAATTATTCTTAGTACACGTAACACAACATAAACAATACAGTACCTACCTATCTTGAAAGTTTTAAATAAGAACTTGTGTTAATTTAATAGGGGTCGATTTTTAGACCTCGTCGACCCCCAAAATCAGTTTTCGTTTATGTCGACCCTTAGGAAACCGGGGGTCGATATCGACCACTTTGGGAATCTTGGTTCTAAATGATAACTAGCGAACGAGTGGATAATATTTCTTTAACATTGATAATTCAACCCGGATTCAAATTTCGATGAACAGAGAGACTGCATGAACTTTTCGGGCTCTCTCAAACATGTAACCGCTATATGAGCCAATTTTCTTCGAACGTCCTCCACGAAATTTCTCTTCGCTTAGTCAGATAACCTTTTCTTTAATACGACAAATAAAAATAAAATTATATTCGAAATAAGAAAGCTAAACTTATAAACATCTCATAACTACTTAGAAAACCTTCCTTTTATGTAATAGAAGAGAAATGAACCTTCCTTTTATGGTTTTGGTGACAAAATGAATTTCAACTGTACGACAAATGAAATACGAATTTTACTAAAATAACTAGTGTAGAACATTTTATTTGTTTTATGTTTGCGTCTACACTATCTGTATCAATTCGTTTAGAAAATAGATACGTAAGTTTAGATTAATTGAACATGGGAAAGCGGACGAGAGCGCATAGAGGGAATGTTAGGTTAGGTTATTCAATTATGGCAAAACACACGAGGGCTATCTGCCTAAAGGGAGGGATGCCTTCGTGGAGGACTTTCTAAGGGAAACTGGCTCGTATACACGTTACACATGGGGAAAACCACGAAAACGTCCATGCAGCCAGCCCGTTCGCGGGATTCGAACCTCGGACCGAACTACCAGTGTTCAGCGTCTTCACCGCTCGGCCGCTGGTGGGCTCTTGGAGGGAATGAAACAAGATATTAGGATACTAGCATGTATACAGGAATTCAGATGTGTACCATTTTTTAGTTCTCTGAATTTAATTCTCAGTACGAATCTTCATTAATACGCATCAACTCAATACGAATCTTCATTACTCACGAAGAAAGCAACAATAAAAAGCTTGAGACTTGAAAATTTTGCATGACAATCAGATGCCTCGAACGCGATTTTACCTTTCTGAAAATGCAGCTCATAAAAAAAGTGAAGAAATATTACGCCATTCGATAAAGATCTTTATTATTATTTTTTTAATTTTAATGCGCAGTTCCTGAATACGCAGTTTTTCGTTCAAAGAAAAAAATTCAGCAGCAATATAAATCAACGGACAACTATTCCCCTTATATTCTAAGGTAAAAATAATATCTCTAAGTAATAAAACTGAATTTTTGTTATTGAATACATTAAAACTCAATTCAACAAGGATTTTATTTTCTAAAGTTCCAGCGTTTGCTTCTGCATGTCTTTCCTGAACCCAAAACTATGAAGCGGTTAAAAAAAAAATTTCAAGATCTTATATCCCTGATATCAAGGCAGATGAAGCCTGAGACCGCTATTTGCAACGTCACGTGGAAGTAAAATAAATTTTAAAAAATTCTTACCTCGTGCATTGGTAAATTTTTTTTAGTGCACGTTTTTGTGACCAATTTCTGTTTCTCCAGAAATTAATTTTACCAGCGCCGTAAAAGCAATAACACTCATTTGGGAATTCGAAAATGCTTTTTAAATGACACTTATAATAAGTAAACTCCATTTAATTTGCTCTCCGATATCAGAATAATTACCCTACTTAAAATGAAAATGTATATATTGTTTGAATGAAATGTTTGAATATTTTAAATCACTGAATTCTCTATACTTTGTCAAGTGAATATATTTAACTTTCATTGCTTCGCTTATTTTCCAGTACATAATCTACGTGCAAGTTTACAAAGTTATTTTAATCATAAAATGAAACTTTTTTTTAAAAAAATTTTGTTCATTTTGTTTGTAAACAAAATGCATTGAAGACAAAATAATAAATTGATTTTCCTGGCAAAACTCTATGCATCTGTGTGTGAAAGCGATTAGAATACTTCACGCGTTCTAATGCCTGGAGCTTTGGAACTAGACTGAAAGGAATATTCACCCTTTGGCTGCCTACCCACAAAAGAACACTAATGACCTTGTCCTTAAGACCAGCGGCCGAGCGGTAAAGACGCTGAACACTGGTAGTTCGGTCCGAGGTTCTAATCCCGCGAACGGGCTGGCTGCATGGGCGTTTTCGTGGTTTTCCCCATGTGTAACGTGTATACGAACCAGTTTCCCTTAGAAAGGCCTCCACGAAGCCATCCCTCCCCTTAGGCAGATAGCCCTCGTGTGCTTTGCCATAATTGATTAACCCTAACCCTTAAGACTCGATCTGATAAATCCCCCCCTTTACATAGCCCCTGAGCCAGGAGCCCCCAGTGAAGAAATACAACTATTTTCGGGTCCAGGGGTCAGTGGCGTTGTTAGGTTTTTCAGAGCTCGGGGACAACTGAAGATTTTGCGCCCCTTTCGATGTACCAAGAATGGAAAACTTTCATTATAAAATTTCGTAACGTCAATTTGGCGCCCCCTGGATGATGCGCCCGGGGACAGATGCTCCCCTTGCCCCACCCTAGCTACGCCACTGCCACGGGAAAAAGTTAATAAGATGAATTGTTTGGAATTTAACACTTGGCCGGATATCGATGCGGACAAAGTTGATGACTTTTTTCCCATGAGTACAAATCTGCTTTCGTCTGCAAATATGAGTAATTTGTTTTGTCTGTACTCCTCTGCAAAATCTCAAAGCAAAAATAAATAACATTATTCGCAGCTGCTATCTGAAACTCATGTTCGACCTTTTTCATTACGACGTAGATTTAATACCACTTCTAGCTACAAATACTTTCCTCATCAGCGCATTTCGATTATTGTCAAATTTTTTTTAACTTTTAGGAACATATCCTGGGTTAGTTATTTCAGTGTGTGGGGGAGGGGCAGATTTCCCATTACGCTCAAAGGGGCTTTTTTTTTTCCTCCGCTTTGTCTGTTACCTATTTTTATTAACTATCCTGTTCTTCGCACTCTTACTTAAACCATAAAATTCAATCCAACAGCACTATCCCAAAATATTTAAAAAAGCCTATCTTTAGAATTTCCGATACACAGTCTCGCGCGCTGGAGATAAACATTTTTTTTCCCCGTACAGTGTTGCCACTACTCGCTTCGAAGTCGTTGAGTTTGTTAATCAAAAACTCATAAATGCGTTACAAAATATGAAATAGATAATAAAATAAATTCCACATTCCAAATTTGGGCTTCCAGATGCCCATATTCGGGTGGAGACGTACGTATTCAAAACTGGATGGTTCTAGGTACCGTCATTTTATCACAATACGAGAAATATACATACATTTATGCAGATTCTTCATTATTTAATTTCTTTAAATATAATACAGGGCGATAATATTTGGTGGCAACCGTTTCAAAAGTGATTCGCCGTTTATAGTGAATGAACGCAAAATACCAAAAAGGAAATTAATAGCCCTTTAGACTCTCTCTCTATATATATATTTAAAAACCCTGAAAGCTTTCAGATTTTATATTATGCTCGAAAGGGCGTATTTTTGTAGACTTTTTGTTTGTTACCCTTATTTATTAAATATCATGTTTTTCACACTTAAAACACATTAAACTCAATCCAACAGCAATATCCCAAAATATTTAAAAACAGCATATCTTTAAATTTCCGATGCATCGCGCGCTAGAAATAGAAATGTTTTTTCCGTACAGTGTTGTCATTTCTCGCATGTCTCCCAGACGATGCAATACAGTCCGTACAAGGCCTAGGCATGCTGAGTATCAAATTATCGATCTGATCTTAGGGGATATTACACCACTCAAAAAGCAATGCTGTCCGAAGTTCCGGTAGACATGTAGGAGCAGGTTGACGGGCTGCAACTCGTCGGCCAAGCATCACTTTTTAGTTCGTGCGCCCCTGTA
Organism: Stegodyphus mimosarum; assembly: GCA_000611955.2. Classification (NCBI taxonomy): domain Eukaryota; kingdom Metazoa; phylum Arthropoda; class Arachnida; order Araneae; family Eresidae; genus Stegodyphus; species Stegodyphus mimosarum. The sequence continues at coordinate 26,096 of KK117097.1, read as the reverse complement.
GAATTATTAGGTTATTTTTTAAGCGGGAGACATGAAAAATGGGCAATTCCCTCGTCGGGATTCGAACATGAACCTCTCGAATACGCGCCGAGTTTGCTAACCATTACACCACGAAGGCGTGTAAAAAGGAAAGAGAAAATACTTTATAAAGAAATAAACTATTATAATATGAAAGAATAAAAGAAAGAAATTATTTGCTGAGATTTGGGAAAATTTTATTAATCATATTAAAGAACCAGAATGGGATTTGAACCCAGGGCATTATCATTTGCTGATGAGAATAGAATTATACAATTAAATAATATAAATTTAAAGGGTTTTATTCTTTGATTATATACTCTCCATTTAGGATGCATTGATTTTTAATGGCGAAATGCTTTTATGGTGGTACATATATTTTTGTTTCATATTTATGTGGTACAAAATTTGAAAATCCCTGGATTATTGTGTCTGATTACCAAGATCAACCACGATCTGCGTGTGATTTTCTTAGCACAAGTAAGTGCATTTTAGTTCTAAATTCTGTCTAAGATAATAAATACAGTTTTCAAAAATATTTTTTTCTTACTTTTGAACCGGATTGATTTAAATATTAAAAATGCATTTAATTCATGATATATCTAATTAAAAATATTCAGTATTTTCAAAAACTTACGTTAGATGTTTTTTATTGTTTATTTCTTATTTCGTAAAACTTTAATGAGTGTTTGACGAACAAACTCAACGATTTCAAAGCGAGCAATGGCAACACTGTGGGAAAAAAAGAAAAACATTTTTATCCCCAGCGCGCGAGACTGTCTATCGCAAATTCTAAAGATATGCTGTTTTTAAATATTTTGTGATATTGCTGTTGAATCGAATTTTATGTGATTGAAGTGCGAAAATCATGATATTTAATAAATAAAGGTAACACACAAAACGTTAGAAAACACGCTATATGTCCCATACATTACAGTTCGTAATTGGTAAGCCTTATACACGCTATAGTATGTCTCATACAGTTCGTAACTGGTAATCGGTGCGAATTTGCTATCTTTCCATGCGTTTTTTTTTCGAAGCTTAGTTTGTAAAGGAGTAACTTCAATCATTCTGAACATCTGTTTGATGTCAGCAGTCAATGCCAAAATGTGTTTGCTAGATCTAATTAGAAACGAGAAGAGGTGTTCTTGAAACGCTCCTCCTTTGCACAATAAATCATTTAAGGAATGCCCGCGGGAGGTTTTCGAACTCGCGTTGAAGACCACTTTTGCTGGTGGGACGCAGTACGCCGTGGTGTTGTAAACCTTCATCTATAAGTGTATCTTCTTTCACCTCCTCCATATGATGCAAATTTTCATATTCATTAAGAAATTCTACGTAAAGTGTTTTCAAAGCAGGATCTCGTTCCAAGCGTTGTCCACAACCGATCTAGTCTTTTCGATGCGATTTCTTTGGCTTGAGTGGCATTTCAACCACTTATCTACCGTCTGGTTTCTTATAATGTGTTTTCGCAAAGTTTTCATTCCAATAATTTAATTCGTCATGACAAGTTTTGCGTGGTTCTACTTCTTCTATTTCCCAGAATCTTGTGAGTGTTTTATTGAGAGTTTCTAAATTTTTAGACAAGAAACAGTGTTTTGGTGTATAACACAAATTATTGTCTGAAATACTACGCGAAACAAGGTAGCCTAAACAGCTTAATTGCAACAACAAATTGTCTCCTAATTTTATTTTATCATCTCTCAAAGCCGAGAAGAATAATTCAGCACCCAACACAATATCGACCTTTTGAAGAACGAAAAATAATGTGTCAGCAATTTTCGTTTTCCTTAGAATGTAAAAATTCGAAATATTAAATATTCTGGAGGGTGTGAAATTAGTTATCTTTCGCACAATTAATAAGTCAATTTCCCAGTGTGAATCATTACTTTTATTCGATAGATAAACTGAAACGTTTTTTGTTGTAGATACGAACTACGCGAAATTTAATTGAAGACCCTCTTAGTGACAACTTCCGTACAACCAACAATAGCAGCCTCGAAGGCTGAAGCAGAACAAAGAAAATCCACCAACTGCGCGATTTCGGATTTTGCCTTTCGTCGCAAGAAGATGGGTGCTACAAAAAAACAATTATCTTTATTATTGGGATATTTCATTGAGACTTAACCTTCTATTTTCGTTTATCAGATGCAAGGCTGCTAATAATGGTAAATTTTAAATGAAAATTGAGAAAGAGAAATTTATTTAAATTTACTATAACCATTCTTATATTCTATGTCATTTCAGTACCCTAATTTCAATTGTTCCTTCAGATACTGTAATTTCGTGATGTAATTTGTAAGTTGTAGTTTCACAAATTCAAACTTAGTCACGTTCGAGCGGAAATATTATAAAAGTTTTAAAAAAAAGTTATAATTCATTTAACTATGTGAATTTTCATATTATAAAAAGGATAAGATAAAAAAAGGATTTTCATACGTTTTATTATATACATTTTTTCGCCTGAACGGTACAGCGGTTAGGGAAGACTGAATGCGATACCGAAGGATCCGGGTTCGAATCCCAAAGGAGGTATGAATGCAAAATTGTCTGTCCCTTCAAAGGAGCTATCGGTGGCCGCCTATTAGATGCCTCCACAATAAAATGGCCACCATTTCTGGCTTTAGTAGTGGCCAATGCCGTTATAGGCAAGTGCCTGCCACTAAAAAA
>KK117097.1:6788-16854 GCA_000611955.2 Stegodyphus mimosarum | reverse complement strand
TTTTAAAACAAACCTCTATCAGAAAAATGTTTGAAACAATTAAAAAAAAATGAAATATTTTATGCTTTATTAGTATCCCTTATTTTTACACGTCGCTATTTTTTATGTCCTTAATGCTTTAAAATATTCTTGTAATCACTAATATAAATGAATAATATATATATAATTTAAGTAAATGTATCTAATATGCCTTATTTATTTTGCACTTTTAGTCTGAATATTATGATTTGGCTTTTCTGTCTTGAAATCTGCAAAATCCTAAAATCCACACAACCTCTGGTCCCCAAGCATTGCTGATTTCTGAACTTCTACTGTACTACATTTTTCCAAATTTTATCATCAGAATTATTTTGTGTTCTCTGCAGTGTAAGGCCAAAAACAGTTTGCATGCCGTTTAGCGTTTTGGTTATTTTTTCTACTTTCGCGTCTTTAATGACGTTCCGAAACTAATCTGCTACTATTAAAATGTGAATACCTTCATCTGAATCCATGCATGCCTCAGCTAAATTTAAACCCCTTTGCTTAAAAATATTTCGAACATTTATATTGGGGACTGCAGTGGGTGCGGCAATAATTATTTCAGTAACTAATGTTTAATCAGGATCGTTCCTATTCCTCAAGGTTAAATTCTCTACACTGTAAGTTTTATTTATGACTTCGGTGGACCCAAAGCCATAAACCGACAATCTTCCTTTGGAATGGTTCTAAGGGCATCTGGGGAAGATTTTGTAATCCAAAATCTCTCACTGCCGTTATCCATTAACACCCGGCATAGTTTAAACTTTCCTTTCGAACAAGCCGAGTAGAAGTGGCAATAAAGCACTGCCATTTGACCCCCACACACACCACCACCCATTGAGACCAGCTGCAATGCTTTGAATTCGCTTTCCCTCCTCGGAACTAATTTATTACTATTTACGCAAGGTTCGAGTAGCAAGTATAGCAAGCTTCCTATAGCAAGATTCGAGTTAGTTCTATAAGAGAATCACGCTAGCGAAAACATCTATCAGGACTGAGTATTCTGTGTGTGTTCTTGGAGAACATTGTGAAATATTTACCAGGGTGTTTCTTCTCAGGTCCTGAACTGGAACAGTGAGCTGATGAAATGTAAGCTTTGTTCTGATGTACTGCTGGGCTGGATAGTAACTGCACGTGAAGGGATTTGAAATCCTCTTTTATTAAATCACTATTAATTACACACTTCCCAACTCGGGAGAGATACAGAAAGTAAAAGACCGCACTTGGGTCGAACTTAACAATCAAGTAAATTAAATGCTAAACCTAAAATAGAAATTAAATCAAACTTTGCTTCGCAGAGCAATTCGCGGAAGTTGGCCTCTACCTGAAAAGGTGCGTAGCAAGATATACTAATACTAGCGCACTTCAAATTGTTTTACAATGCAATCACGTAGTAAGCACTATGGCTTATAAATTTAAACTGCTAGCTGGTCAGACGAACGTTGAGCCGAGTGGCCGTGATCTGAGACTAAAGCTCTCTCACAATAAGAGGTTTCTACCTCTGGCTTAAATAGTAGTATTTCGCTGTACTTCAAAATTAGCATAAGCTGAAACCGCGCGCTTCTTCTGACGGGAAGTTGAAGCAGAGAGGAGATAGACAGATTTAAATTAAAATAAAACTTGGTTAGTTTAACTAAAACCTTACACATCAATTATCTCTTTTTAATCTGTTTTTTTCTTTCGGCGACACTTTCACATTCGCAAAGTTCATGTTCTTTTTTTCTATTACAAAATGTGCAGTTTCTTCTTACATTTTTAGTATAACTAGCAGTTGATGTATTCCAAGTAGTTTTAAGCTTTTTATTTTCAAATTTTCTAGAATTACCTTTATATTCATTCCTAAAATTATGATAATTTTCCGTTTTACTACTAAATAAATATGTCCTTTTGCTAGACCGTATCTCTTTGTCTAGAAAGGTAAATAAATCCTTAAAATTCCAATCACTATCTGGATTCTAAAACATTTCATTCTAAAACATAAAAATTCTAAAACTACTGAATTCTAAAGCAAGTTCTCTCGGAATTCTTTCTGACAAAGTGGGAATTAATAAAGTGCTGAAAGATTTTGCTGCAACTAGAACTTAAACCGCGTCGGAGCCCTACGCAGCCCGGTTCCGGTGCTTCTTAGTTGTGGGAATAAATCATGATTTTCTAGTCGAACCGAAGCACAACCCTAAACAACAACACTCTGGCACTTCTTTTATACAATTAAACAAAAGTTTCAGTAGAAAAAGATGAACTATGAATAACTACTAAACAAAAATATCAGTAGAAATTTAATCTCCAAAATTTTTAGTAATTAAAAAAAAATTTGAAAGCTTTCAGATTTTATATTATGCCCCAATTTTTTTTATTTTTTTTAATTTACAGACACATAGACATTTCGAGAGCATTTGGTCTAACGCCATATTGCGCTAAAAATATTTAAAAACAACGTATCTTTAGAATTCCGATAGGCAGTCTCGCATACTGTAGATAAAAGTGTTTTATTCCCTACAGTGTTACCGCTACTCGCTTTGAAATTGTTGAGTTTTTTAATAAAAAAATTGTTAAAGTTTTATAAAATATGAAATAGACAATAAAACAGATTCCAAATTCGGGTTTCCAAGTGTACAGTCTGTCTATCATAAGAAACGCTCTCGCCAGTTAGTCTGCAGCTGTCTGTTGCCGTAGACCAGACTTAACCCATTTTCCGTAGGGGTGTCTTGAAGATTTACTTTTCAGTTTGCCATCTTGGTGCATTTAAAGAGAATTGGCAACCCTTGGTTCTCCCCTGTTTGAAATATACTAGCCCTGTTACTATAGCGACCACCAACCGCCAGACACTGTGACGGGGCTGTTCTTCTCGTAGACAGACAGTACATGTTCGAGTGGAGGACTGTGTTACTCAAAATTTTATGACTCTAGGTACCGTTTTTCCCAATGCGAGAAACCTACATACATTCATGGAGTATGTGGCGGGAACAATTTGAAAAAGGATTCAGGGTTTTGAGACTAATAGCCCTTCTGGGTTGGGCTAATTATATTAAAAAAAACGCTTATTAAATTTTAATTTAGCTTTTCACATTTTATTAAAGTTTATTTAAACTATTTAATTACTTTGATCATTAATTTTTAATTATTAATGATTTTATTAGTCATTTTATTTATTTATTCATGTTCTTCTTTCCTGACGGTCTCTCGTAGGGCTCCGGCCCTTCTAATTTTAGAAATTAAGCTCTGGTTTCAACTTCTAACGACTCTAAACTTCTAATCTGAGTACCAGCTTTATCAAAAAGTCTTGTCAATCCAGCTAAATCATTTACACTTCTAATAACAGGAATTTTAAGTAACCCATTCAAATGTGTCTGTATAAGAGTATTCTTGTTACCAAATCTACCTTTTAAAATATCCAAAGGAGTATCATAATTTTATTCTTTTAACGCGAAAGCACTTACACAGTTAGATGCCATACCTCCTAAATAGGACCTTAGATAATTAAATTTGTCTATCTTTTTAAGATTACAGTTATTATGAATAACCTTTCAAACTGGTTATAAAATTCTAGCCAAGGAGCGGGATCACCATAATACTTATTGATTGAGCCAGTTGCAGGAACAGAAAAGGATACGTTACTAATATTCATTTCATCTTTCATTAATCTATCAATTATATTGGTTATCTGTTGTTTCCAGATGATAATTTTTTCTGAATATTCCTCTGACAGTCATTTCCTCTTCTATATCATTAAACTCGTTTTAAATTAGTTTCCTTAACCATCTTAGGCTTACCAATAATTCTAAAGAAAGTTGGCATATTTCAAGCTTCGTTTTGGAGACTGTATTTTAGAATAAACTACAAAAAATTCAGAAGCTCTCCGCTTATTTCGTTTTCCTCAACAATAACGAAACTAAAACTCATGAAATACTTCCCTCTCAGTAAGGAATTTTTGTTTACGAATCACAAATTAGTCGATAATTCTTATTTTTCATTCAAAAGTTTCGACAGAGTTAAAAAGGGGGAATTAAAAAAGTATGTAGCTGTTGCAATCTTGTAGGGATTTCTTCGAATACTTTATAAGGTATATCTCCCACATTCTTAGCGTGCCTTCGTGGTGTAATGGTCAGCACACTGAGCCGGTATTTCAGAGGTTCGTGGTTCGATCCCCGGCGAAGGCATTGCATATTTTTCATCTCTCTTGTTCCATAAAAATACCTAATGTCTCTACAACTTTACCTCGAGTAAAAGCTATCTTCCCCCTCAGTTTAATTCGGTATGCAATTCAGTATGTCATTATTCTTTACATGCCTGGACGATCCATACGAAAAGTGCCGCTCGGGGCGTACCGACCCCCTCTAACTACTTAACTATAATAAACGCATCTCATAATAATACTTATCTTACAAAATGAAACAGAAGCAGATATCTCATTCACTAAAATTATGAGTTTTAAAACGAGGTGAGATTCTATCATAGAAGGGGTTCGTTTTAAAGACATAATGCACGTATTTCCAAAGAAACTGGTATAAGTCTGCTATCTTAAGACATAATACAGAGGAGAAACAAATATGGTATTCTGTATATATGAATTAAGTACAAATATGTATTAAGTACGTGGGGCATTTCTCTAAAATTAAAAAAAAATCGAATTAAGTTTTTATTTTAAAGCAGATTTTATTTATTCTTCGAGCAATTCCCGAGAATTTAATGTTAAAGATCGCCTGGGAAGAGGCAAGGCACTCGATCGACGGTATCCGGGCAGTGATGAATTATCGTCACGACGTTTTAGTTGGGGCACCACTGTAAACATGAAAAATCAGCTATGTTCCAGCCAGCATTCGAAACACAGATTTTCGAGTCTTTCTAACCATTTACATCAGAAGAGTACACAAGGAAGAATTCTTCATAGCTTCAACTAGCATCGATGAAATTCGTTAATTACACTTCAAAACGATACTTTTGAGAAAATAATGGATACTCTTAAATCTGACCAGGCAGCAAAATCAACAGGCATGTTCTGGGCTAACATTCAAGACACATGCAAAACGTTTTATCAAAAACCCCGTAAAGAGGATGTGGAAAACTTCAAACAGGCCACGATTGCATGCCACACCATATTCACAAAAGTGGCATCCTTCCATCTCGTGTATGCCAAAAGTTCCAATTCGGGCATCATGAAGCACAGCACCTTCTTTTATGCCCAGAACTAGATCATATAAAAGAGTCTCAGAAACGTAGTGAGATAAGCAAATTCCCTTTCCTTATTATTTAAATTTTTAACTTTTTACTTTTGTTCCCACGTTCATTTATTCTGATTCTTACTTTTGATGTTTGTTCTTTTTTATTATTTGTCATTGTTTTTGAGTGACACTTGAGCTATTCTTGAATATGTTTGGATTGGTCTTTCCAATAAAGCCATACGGAACAACATATTTCTGCACCCGTCTGCATATTTTGCATCTTTATCTCCCGAAGAGGTACTTTTTTTGGCTAAAAAATAGCTGAGTAATTTTTCCGAAAAAGAGAAGAAGTTTATCCTAGAAGCTCGAACATGCTTTTGCTGAAAGCTCGCGGTTTTCTCCAAGTCAAACTCGAATCGAATTACCAGAGTTCAGTCGCTGAACTCAGGTAATTTTGTCAGTACTGAGTGTTCGGTACATATTCTTGGTAAACATCTTCGTGAACTCCTTAAATCCTGATATGCAGGAACAGGGAGCTGAATGCAGCTATGTTCTGTGGTAGAATATTGTGATTCAGTGGTAGAAGAACTGCACTTGAAAGGGATTTAAAATCCTCTTTTATTAAATCACAATTATTTACAACCACTTCCCAACTCGGTAGGGATATAGAAAATAGAGACCACACTTGGGTCTAAAATGAACAATCAAATAAATTTAAACTAAAACTAATTAGAAATTAAATAGTCTTTGCTCGCAGAGCTATAACGCGAGGTTGGCCTCTAAACTAAATGGTGCGTAGCAAGATTTAACTAATACTGACGCACTTGGAATTACTTCAAATAAGCAATCACGTAAAAGCGCTACGGCTTAGAATTTAAATTCTAGCTAGTCAGGCGAACGTCGAATAGAGTAACAGTGGTCTGAGACTAAAAGCTCTCTCACACTGAGAGGTTCCTATCTCTCGCTTAAATATAACTTGGCTCCACTTCAAATTAGCATAAAGCTGAAGCGCGCGCTCATTCTAACGGGAAGTTGAAATGAGAAGAGACAGAAAAGGAAAAATTAGAATAAAACTTTGTTAGATTAACTAAAACCTTACAATTTGACTCTATGTGTCTGAATTTTATGCATCTGTGACTATCTGAATGACTGCAACAAAAAGGGATGTATTTTATTTTCGTAAAAAAGGCAAAGGAAGCTTTAATCTTAGCTTCGAGAGTTTAAGCAAAGTCCTGGCAAAAGATTTATGTTCGCAGCTAGTTGTAGGTGCGATGGAAAACTAAAATTAAGAAGAGTTGAAAGTTGTGTCAAAATAAACTTCAAATATTATAAAAACAATATTCTAACGAGAATCTTTATCTGACACACAAAATATAATAGAAAAGAAATCTTTTTAATAACTGTCTCTTTAATTTGGCTGCGTCCTCTTCCTGGAATATAAAGTGCGTCGTTTGAAAATGAATCTGCATTGTGGCATTATGTAAGAGTGGCACTACCGATACTTTTTATCCAATTGCGGCTGAAAATTTAAACGAAGGAATACAGTCTATAAATACCTCTTGCTGAAATGCGCACATTCTACTGTCACGGCTACATTTTTCTGTTAAAATTTCCTTCCATATTCTCATACTCTTTCCAGAATTCTTACTATTCACTTTAATCGCTTTATCATTTTTTCATCGGTTCGTTTTTGCAGCACACCGATGGAATGTGTCATCCGTTGAAATAATACGTTATGTAATAATCAGGATCGGCTGAACATATTCAGACTTAAATTCAGATGGAGATCGGCTGAACTACTTGCTTCCGAGTGGAGTTGCAATTCGAGCCAAAACCCCAAAATAAGACAAGGTCCAAAATTTACTTTTCACACAGTTTATAAATTTTTATTCCCCAGCGTTTATGTTTTTTAGGGATATACTGACGGAAAATTACGCGACCTTTAAAAGTCACAATCACTTCATCAACTGCCAGATATTTTGGGGGATCGTAAACTGATTTAAAAGTGCAGTTACGTATTTCAAATACTTCTGGAAGTTTCCACAAGCGGTCGTAATCAGAATTTGTCTTCGATGGCGGTGTTTCATTATTCTCAAAGTGCGGAAAACGTAATGGTTTTTTTAAAGCGGTTAAGAGATTTGATTTTTCGGAAAAATGGAGTCTCGATCAATTCATTTGTGCTCCAGTAATCACTAATTGAATCCTTTTCTATGTGTCCACATAGCAATGTCGCTGCTAGAAACAAAAACATTTCAGATGCTGTAACATCTTTCCAATCAGCATGATTTCATCTTTTTCTCTCGGGAGAAATTTCCACTACACCTTTTTTTGTTTTGAGCAGCATAACGATTTGTTCTCCTGTACAATTTTGTCTATTAATTTGTAAGGTTTCAGTTAAACTAACAAAGTTTTATTCCAATTTATACTTTTCTATCTGTTCTCATTTCAACTTCCCGTTAGAATCAGCGCGCGTTTCAGCTTTTTGCTAATTTGAAGTGGAGCCAAGTTCTATTTAAACCGGAGGTAGAAACCTCTCAGTGTGAGAGAGCTTTTAGTCTCAGACCACCGTCACTCTATTCGACGTTCTTCTGACTAGCTAACATCTAAATTCTAAGCCGTAGCGCTTTTACGTGATTGCTTATTTTGAAGTAATTCCAAGTGCGTCAGTATTAGTTAAATCTTGCTACGCACCATTTAGTTTAGAGGCCAACCTCTGCGAGCAACGAATAATTTAATTTCTATTTAGCTTTAGTTTAAATTATTTGATTGTTCATTTTAGACCCAAGTGCGGTCTCTACTTTCTGTATCCCTCCCGATCCCTCCGGGCGTTGACTTAGGAGAATTCCTGGGAAGTACTGGCTAGGATCTGTACTTAGGCAGTCTCAACCACGGGGCGTATAAGTTGTCTTCACAGGACTAGAGCCCCAGTTTATTCTGAGGTTGGTTCAGGCTTGGCAGGGACCGTACTGCTGCTGTCGTGTCTGTTCCTTTGGCTGTGTGTGGAGCTAGATCGGAGATCACCGACTTTGTCGTCGGGGATTTGGCCCTCATAGTTTCGATACGGGGACCACGTGTCCCATTGCCTTTCATAAGGCCGGGCCGGGACTGTGGGGTCTGCGTCGTCGGCGATGAGGTTTCAGGAGCTTGGACAGCTCACCTCGAAAAGGAGCCCCAGGACGAGGGTCCAACTCTTGCGTTCTGTATCCCTCCCGAGTTGGGAAGTGGTTGTTAATAATTGTGATTTAATAAAAGAGCATTTTAAATCCCTTTAAAGTGTAGTTCTTCTACCACTTAATCACAGTATTCTACCACAGAACATAGCTGCATTCAGCTTCCTGTTCCAGATCAGAATTTAAGGAGTTCACGAAGATGTTTGCCAAGAATATGCATCGAACACTCAGTCCTGACAAGTTCATTATTGAAAAAAAGTTTAAAATAATCAGATTCCTTTCTATCATACAATTCATGTTTTTGTCCTGATGTTGCAGTAAAATCGTGAACTATTATGTCTTCTGCACTTTTGAAGTTTTTTCCATACGAATTCTGTTTCATAATTTACAGTTGAAAGTGATAAACTAATCTGATCAGACGAACAACCAGGGGTTTCTGAGTCATTTCTTGATATTCTATTGAACTTTGAAATTCCACTTCCATATTATTTCTTAGATCCGTAGAAGCAGAAAATATTTTTTCTCCACAAAAACTTTCATCGCAGCAATCAGAATCGCTATCCGCATATATTCCACCCAACTCATCCCACCGCGCGACAATATCCAAAATTTCTTCTTTCGTTAATTATCTTTTACGTTTAGCCATTATTTAAAACTCAAGTAAAAAAAAAAAAATGATAAATATCAACTGAAAGAACTAGCAACCGTATTTGCACAGGAAAAAACCTGAAAAGCAAGGGCGTGAGAGTCAAAGTAACAAATTATTCTTTTTATTTTCTCCTCTCAACAAAATATTTCTTGGAAGATACCAAATTTGCAAACAAGCCATGTGAGTTCAAAACAGGGACAATTTCCCCCAACCCATTAGCGGAATTCCACAAAAGAGCGGGGTGTCCTATAATGGACGTCAAGCCTCAAAGCGAAAAAATTGCTGCTACCCCTGTGACCAAGGAGAAACTGTCCGGAGCCCCTAGTTGCTGTATACTTAGTTCGGGACATATATGCCCCAGCCCCCGGAAAAAGGTTAATAATAATTAATAATTGTTGAGAACGGATTATCAAAATTCGCATTGTTGATCAGTTGTTAGAATTCGATCACCATTGTTTGGACTAAATGAACAAAGGCATTTTTTGGCATTGGCAAGGAGGAAAACATTTTGCAACTGCCTCTCAGACACCATATTGTGAGCTAATGGTAGTTAAACAAGTGATGTCAACAAATCGTCTGTTCAGGTAATTTATTTATTTACTTCATAAATGTATAAATTTTCTCGAATTTAGCAGACAGTATACGCGTGTTATTTATATTTTATAGAGATATTTTATTTTTAAACAATGACAGCAATCTATTAAAAAAAATTCACTCAAATGAAAATAGACCAAAGAATAAAATACATATAATAATAATAATAATAAATAATTTACATATTTAATAAATATGTATATTATTAAAATATACATATATGAATAAAAATAATATACATATTTTTTAATGTATTATATTTGTAAATTGTACTTATCTTGAAATTAAATATATTACAATACTATTTTTGCTCCCTATGGAAATTTTTATTGCTCCATATGGGCCAAAATTTGGTACTTACGTACTATGACGACTACCTTGGCGACATTTGGAGATAAAAATCTTCATTGGCATTTTTTAGTTTATGTTTATAAATTAAATAAAAGAACTTCATCAAAGCAAATTAATTTAAATTC
>KK117096.1:590026-618079 GCA_000611955.2 Stegodyphus mimosarum | reverse complement strand
ATGATGCATACTTTATCATCATGGCTTTGAAGTTGAGAACGTATCATTGAAGCTGTAACCAGTCTGGTGATGAATTCCAATCATCACATAGCTCAGGTGGCCAGAGATTTCACTTTTGAAAAAGATCTGCCTGTACTTCTCCTTCTTATCATTATGGAGCTGTATACGTCCATTGCATTTGGTGTATACGTCCATTGCTTAAGTATTATAATCATTTCGGAAACTATTGTGTATGATACTGAGTCACCTTCAGTGATCCTTTGTATAATTTTAATGACTGAGTGTTAAATAAACTTAGTGTGTTATCACTGCAGTCATGTTTATTAAGAGTAGTGACTCAATTATATAATGCTTAACCACTATTGGTGAAAACATCTAGGAAAAGTCTGTGTAGTGTTACAACCTTTCCTTAGTCTTGTTAGATCTTAAGTTCTTTTCCCACTTGCTCATGTATGGGAGCAGCAATTCTGCAAGACAGCATTGGATACTCATAGCAGATTGAATGTTCTTATTCATTGCCACTAAAGCCCCGTTCACAAGAGCAGATTCGACCGGCAGAGAAAACCAGTTCTTCCAACGTGTCCCATTCACATGGCGAACAAGTATTAACTGCTTCTCAGGATTGGAGGTAGAATTTGCTAGAATGCCCCTACCTCTCTGAGGCAGGGCAAATGGGGAGATTTCCTATACTGCACTGCTAGATTGCGTGGTTCACTTAATTTTAGTAAGCAACATGGCTGACGTGCAATTCTCGCTGGACTGTCAGCGAAACAGTCGCATTGATAGATACCGATATTTATAAACCAGTACAGACAAGTTATCTGATGCTGGATATTTCAGAAATATCATTGAAATTAAAAATTAAATTAAAGTTAAGGCGCTCAGATGCCCATATCGGCTTCAACGCGACAAGGGGCTCGGTACCTTTTGAATGTTTTTTTTTTTTTATTTATTTATTTAGGAGCTTTCATCTACTTTTTATGAATATTATTAAAAGTCTTTTGTACGACAAAATTATTTTAATTTTTAACAAAGAAATAGTTTTTTAATTAATTTAATAAAATTTTATTAAAAATTTAACAATTAAAATGTCTTTCTTCTCCTACAATTTTCAGTGTTCCCCCCAAATTTTTTATTGTATTTATTATTCTTAATAACTTCAAGGATTGATTTTGCAATTAATGCATTAGTTTCTGAGAAAAAAAGTAAAAACACTTTTCCATGTAAAATCTTTAAAACAAATATAATCTCCGTCACATTTTTATTTCAAATAATTTTTCTTTTCAGTATTTTGCAAAACCCATCCTTGTTTCTATAAAGTATATAATTTTAAATAAGCAGTAAAAATATCAAATAATTTAGTCCATATCTGCATATGTTTTAGGACTTAAAGTAAAAGGATTTATAAAAAAAATTAGAACTGAGAAAACGCAGTTTAAAGAATACAAACTGTCTAAATAGTCATTAAATCATTTCAGACTTCCTAAAAATTTTATTACTGAATTTTGGTACATAAATATATGTAAATAAAACCTAGTGCTATTTATACATTTGGTTAATATAAATATAAATTACAAGCCTTTATTTAAAACCTTATTTGGCCAGAAAGATTGCAAAAAAATCATAAAATACAAGTAGAATTTTTCTTAACCTGTTTTCGTTCTTTAATACACGTTCAAAACAATTTCAATACATGAATTAATTATACTATTGTTACGTGCGTACAGGTTTGTAATAGATTGGTAATAGTTCATAAATGATTGTCATTGCAAACAGGTCTGATAATAGTTTCATTAAATTTATTTTATCAACCTAAACACTTCTGGGTTCTGGAAAGTTCTGGAATTTTTCACAGAAATACTCGTACAAGTGTTTAGAATATCACAAAGTGTGCTCAGTAGTTACGCTTCAAATTACTAAGAACGTTTAACACAACGCAGTGCAAAGCGCATCTTAAGAGAAAGCTAACTCGGAAATACCTCCGATCTCACGCTGAACTAATACCTCGCAACAATAACAAATTATATAGTGTAAATAATGTCATGAAAATAGTGTGGTGTAATGAGATTATTACTTTGAAACTGATGTTTCGTAATGATTCCCAAGAAAAACCAGTATTTCCCATTCTGCTTCATTGCATATCTTTTAAAAAAGTAAAAAATCATCCATTTAATTTTATTTATAATTTTTATAAATGCGAAACGTTTGTTTTATAACCTGTAAAAATTTCGGAAGTTTGTAACCAATATATTTTTAGATATGAAATTTTAAAATTAATAGGTGTCAAAAAGTCTAAAAATGTGAGCGATTTTCAAAAATTCTCCCAAAACAAAACAAAACAAAACAACAAAAAAAATTAAGTTAAAATTTTTACTTAATTTTTTTCCCACTGAGTCTTATGATACAAAGAGTAATGTTCTGAGATGCTCAGTTTATTTAACGCAAATATTTCCAAAAAATCGTTTCAACTTTAAAGAAGAAAAACTAGGGAAAAAAAATCTAACCCTCTAAAAATCAAAATCGTGACGCCACATCTAAAAGCAGTATATGTGCAAAGTTTGAATTCGATTCTTATCGGGAAACAATTTAAAAACCAATGACCGTCTTTTAATCATAGCGACAAGCACCAAGAGTGAGCTAAATAAAAGCCTATGAAATAATAATAATTATAATAATAAAAATTTTAATGCACGAATTTTTCAGGAACCATTATGAAAGTTCCGATTATGAAATTAACAACACTAAACAACCTTAAAAATGTGTACACAGTATTAGAAATCAAACAATTTGCACAGTGGCGTATGTGTGAAGGGAAGGAAGACAGCGGTCTTCTGAACGGGTCCTAAAAATAAAACTCCTTCCTGTCTCCTTTTTCTCCTCTTGCTAATGGCAGCTGTGCGAAGGAGCGTTGCATGTGAACGGGGCTTTATTTAAAATTTAAAAGAATAAATAAATAATAAAATAATATAATATAATAAAGACTATATAAATAAAAATAATTTAAAAGAAGCGTTATATCAATACACAATGGTTCTGGTTATATATTTACATAATGAATGTATTGATTGCTATCCAGTTTTAGCTAGCTTTCATCATTAGTGACATCATTTTCTTAAGTGTATGATTTTTGTTATTGAAGAATGCATCTTAAATTCTGAATTTGAAAATTTTTTTCTTGAAATTTATTTCTGTATTTTAAGTTTCTGAGAGTCATAATATTTTATATAAAAGTAAAATGATTTTATACAGAATCTCATTTAATGTTGTTTGCTATCTCACATCAATATAATATATTATCAGCAAGGACATATGTATTAAATAGTACAATTTATGCTACTAAAGGAATCTATCATTAAGCATAAATTCTGAGTTATGTAAATATATGAAGCTTTGAATATTCTAAATAAAAAGCATGCCATTTCAAATTTTAAAAATTAGTAACATATTTTAGTGGTATTAAATGCAGGAAGCTAAGTATTTTCTAAAGTTGCTAATTTAAAATCGGTTTTTGATGAAAGCAAAAAAAAAGGGGGGATAACAAAGTTGGGAATCTCCTTTATCGCAGTTACTTTATGGTGTAAGATTTTTCTAATTTTGTAAATTTTAATATGACAGTAGATAGTAAGCCTGCTTACAAAAATTAATTTGTAAAGCACTCACGTTAATTTTGTATTTAAAAGAAGTTGGCATCATCCAGCTGTTAATTTAAAAAGATTCAACTTTCAATTTTGCATTAAAATATCTAAACTATGTATTTGGAAGAAAAGCACAAATTTGTAAGAGTTAAGCACTGTTATATTAGCATTTTTTGCTTTTCTTTTCACGAACTTATCAAGAAATTTTCTTTGATTTGTGATTAGATTTCTACAAAAATTTTGTTCATTTATTATAAATATATTATAAACAGTAATTCAAATTACAGTCTTTTCTCCTCTTCTCTTTTTTTTTACTAGTTTGATTCTACTATTTTTTTTACTAGTTACATTTTTGTCAGGGATATAATATTTCTCATATATTATCAATTCTTAATGTACTGTATTAGCATTTCTCTGGCTTTCCTTTTGAAGGAAAAAAAAAATTTACCATTCTCAATTACCTGTACTTTTTATGTGTTTCTTGCTTTCAAATAATGTAATATTTTGTAATAATTTTAAGAATAAGCAGAAAATCCAGCAGTACATTGCTAAAAGTATAACTATGTTAAAATCTGATTTTATTATAACAGTAGAAATAGAGCAAATGGTAAATATTAGATTATCTGTGTGAAATAGATTCTTATAAAGAGTTGCATAGTATTTTTATATGATCAGTATATTTATATTATAAATTAAATCTTATAATAATCCTTTGTCTATTTCTTTGTATCTGAAAATACATATATTTCTAGTTCATCTCAAACTGCAACATTAAGGCCTTTGATCAATGTATGGATCCCATCAGCATTTCTGACTGGAAGAACAGCTGATGTTCACCATGTTTATCAGGTTTGTATTAAAAATCCTTTATCGATATTTTTAGTTAAAACTTATGCTGTTTCAAACTGTATATTATATCACGTCTTCATTATTTTTAATGTATTTTCCATGATCAAATAGCACAGAAATTTAAAACTAGGTTCTGTACCTGCTGCTGATTAAAATCCCCTTCGAGTTTATTAAGCAGCTGAGTTTAAGACAGCAAAATGTGATGTCAGTTTTAAACTTCAGCAGTGAAATAATAATGAGCAATTAATTCAAGAATTAATCCTAAGATAATAATTAAAAATTAATGCTAAAATTAAGCTATTTATAAAATTTTAAAACTAATTTTTTCATTTTTTATAGAACTATTTTCAGATTTATGTTTTCATTGAAATTTAATCTCTTACACAAACTATCCTATTTGTATTCATTTCATATTTTTCAGTTTTGTAGAACTGATGGTATAGCCTTTTCAAAGCACTTTCGAGTTCAAGATTTTTTCTTAGAATTTGCTGTGTTTTTCTAGATTTGATTATGTTGGCATATCATCGCTTTTTTCTTTATCACTTTCACTGTTAAGTTTCTGTGTTTTATAAGTATCAGACATGAGTTTAGTTAATGGCAGTTTTTCTGTTGATTAATATATATTCTCGTATTGCTGTCCAGCCGGTATAGTGGTTGGTGACACTGATTGCCGTTACTGATGGGTCCGGGTTCGAATCCTGGTGCCTGTGCGGCATGGGGACAAAATACACAGCGAGCCGAAAGTCCTCTCGAGAGGTTGGTGGTAGGGGAAGAGAGGTGGGAGACCCTTGGATTGCTTCCTGGGGTGTTCTCCTTCAAAATTGGGGTGGAGGCTTTACAATTAACTGGGGTCAGCAACACCTGTACCTGTTAATTGGTTACTTCAATACAATCTCTCTTTAAGTTAATACATTTGAAGTCTTTCAACTAAACATATTCACAAATTAGTTTCTTGTAACTTGCAAATTCTCAAAAGAAAGGTATTTACGAAATAAATTCTCACCAACTTGCGAATTTAATAATCTTTTCTGTTTAACAGATAGTTACAACTACATTCTCGCAAACTTGCGAATTCAATTTCTTGCTTTAAACAGTATTTAGCAACTTTAAATACATGACATAAATCGAACTTTCAATACAAAATAGAAAACAAGGAAAATTTTCACTTATCTTTTTTTGGTTTCTATACTCCTTCATTCTTATGTTGCAAAATTCTTTCCAAGTGGGAAATCTTAAATCTTGAATTCTCAATCTTCTCGGGCGACTGGTATTCACTTCGGGCCCCTCCTTTTGCTTTGTTCCTTGGGCGTTGAATCGGCCTGCTCTTCTCATTGGTTGAGGGTTCTGGAATTCTGGCTTCCTCTTTGCCTTGTAGTATCTGGATCTTCCCTCGGAATCTTTCGATCTTTTCTTGGTTTTCCGGTTTCCTGAAAAGGAATGGATCTTGCCTCGTCAGGTCATTTTCTTTTTGTAGATCTTGGCTGCCATATTCCTGTGACTTCTTTCGAGGAAGTTGGCTTCTGTTCTGGAGTTGGACACTTTCTTTGATTGTTTTCCGTGAGCATTTTCCACTTTTCCATCGGCGCTGGCTTCTGTTGAAGAAGAATGTTTGTCTGTTACCTTCTCTTCACTCTTGCTGAGCCTTAACCTTGTGATGCATGTTGCGTTCGTTTCGTGGTCCTTTCTTCAGTATTTTCCAGTTGTTTTCTTTTTGCTGCTGCTGGGGGATCCCTGCTAGGTGACAGCGAAATCTTGCTGCACTCCCAAGAACCTGCAGTAAATCTTTTAAGACTAGAAAATCCGTACGACTATAGTATGGTTTCAGCTGATCCATGTTAGCAATTGTTTGCGGTCCATTTTCCACCTTTAAGTAAACCGTAGAAAATTTTATTTTCTCTATAATGAATGGCTCTCCAAACCTGGGCTCAAATTTGGCTACCATATTTTTGGGTACGAATGATAAAGAATGTTCAGCTTTAAATACTTTTTGTTTTAATATACTTTTTGTTTAGACCTTGCTGCATCAGAATTTTTGATGGCCTCATTAATAATTTTTTTGTATATCTTTCAATTTAAACTTTTCCTGTCTTTGTTGAACGAAAAATAGCTTATCCAGTGGCGTTAAAATTTTTCTTCCTAGGAATAATTCTGTGAGGGTTTTTTGTGTGGTATCATGTTTTGCTGTTCTCAAGGCAAAGCCTAATTCATTGACACAGCTGCCCCAATGGTCATAATTCTTAACATATCCTTGAATGATTTTAACTATATTCTTATTAACGCATTCCGCAATATTTGGTTGCGATCTATAAGGTACCATTTTTGGTACCTGGTGTATGCCAAGGCCTGTGCACAGATTTTCAAATAAATTACTTACGAATTGCCTACCATTATCTGATATTACTTTTACTGGGGCCCCGTATTTTAAAATATATTTATTTAGAAACGAATCTGCTACTATTTTTGCTGCAGCCCATTTAATTAATGTTGTTGTAATTAATGTCGTTAGTTAATTGACACAAGTGACGTGACCTGGCATATGCCGTCATAACTTTGTATAACTGCAGAAAATACACTGCTTCGCGGACCCTCTGCAGGGTTTTCCTAACAAGATGGGCTCCTAATTTCGAGTCATAAAGCTCCTACAGTATACTTAAATGTAGACTCATAGGGACTACCAGCTGCAATTCTTGATTATCGTTGGTTGTTTTCGTGTAAAAGAGCATTTTATCAATAATTTCATAATGGGCCGCCCTATTGCGAATAGGCATTAAATCTACATGTTCAAAATTTTGGGTATATTCCAGATAAGCGTAAATGTCTTTAAATTCTGGTTCCATTTTTAATTTGGCTGTTTTTAATTTATTTGTTTCCCAGAATTCAATTATTTTCCCAGTTATCATCATACATTTATTTGTATTTCCATCGTTATCGATCTTTATTCTTGTTAGTGCATCTGCAACTACATTTTCTTTCCTAGGCGTGTGGTTTATTATTAAATTAAACTCTCTCGTTTTTAGTGTCCAATGTATGAGCCGGGCTGAAATATTTTTACCGAAGTATAGGCAACCAACTGCCGCGTGATCTGAATACGCAGTTATCGGGGCATTTCCAAAGTACACGCGAAATTTTTGCACCGCTAATAGGACCGCGAGGGTTTCCCGTTCAGTTGCCGTATAATTTTGTTGAGTTTGATTAAGCGTCTTGCTAAAAAAAGCTATTGGCTGCCCATTTTAGGAAAGAACTGCGCCAACTGCGTAGTCTGACGCGTCTGCTGCAATTTCGAAATTTTGATCCTCTTCTGGGAATTTAAGAACAGGGGCGTTAATTAAGGTGTGTTTCAATTCTTCAAACACCGTGTTCGCCTCTGCAGTCCATGTAAACCTAGTCTTTTTTCGTTTAAGCAACCAACAAGGGTTCAACTATCTTTGCCAAATCTTTAATGAATACTCTATAATAGGAACACATTCCCAGAAAGGATGATAATTTTTTAGCCGTATTTGGCGGTGGATAACTTTTGATCACTAAAATTTTAGTGTTGTCAGTTTCAATATCGTTTTTCGAAATTTTATAGCCGAGGTACCTCAATTCCTTGGTGGCAAATTTGCACTTTTTAGGATTAATTTTGAGGCCCGCTTCATTTAATAATGTAAAAACTTCCTCTAAATGTTCAATGTGTTCCTCTAGGTTCCTAGGGTTTCGCTTGTCAGAATAATATCATCAAAATATATGACTGTACTTTTTCCTAAGACTGGCCTTAAAACAATATCCATACCTTTTTTAAATGTAGCTGAAGCTCCGCTTAAGCCAAATGGCATTCTCAAAAAGCCATACACGCTTGACTTTGTAACAAAAGCTGTTTTTTCAACATCCTCAGGTTTTACTGCAATTTGAAAATAGTTTGACGTCAGGTCTAAGGCTGTCATATATTTAGTTGACCGAATCTTTCTTATAATTTCTTCTATTATCGGGTGGGGTATTTCGCTACGCTATTTAATTTTCGGTAATCGATAGCGAATCTCTATCCGTTCGGATCTGCAGGTGGCTGTCCATTCTTCTTTCTCGAGAACATCTTCCTTCACCCAATCATATCTAAACGGTTTTGAACGAACTGGGGGCTCACTACCCGTATCAATGCTATGAGAGACAATCTGGCAGAAGCCAGGTTTTTCATGGAATAATTGAGAAAAAGTTCTTACCAATTCTTGAATTTTTTCTTTTCCCCCTTCTTCGGGGTGACTTAGATTCATGTCCGGGACTGCGGTTTTTTCTTCTTGAATTTTGTCCATCTTGACCTGTAAGGTAGAATCTTTAAAATTAATTTTTGCGCTAGCTGCGTGTAAGAAATCAACTCCCAATATGACTGCGGTTAATAAATTTTTTACTGTGAGAAAATTGATTCTCTGAACCTCATTTTTTATTTGAACATGCAGCCTCACTTTTCCCAATCAGACACACTGTTTTGCCTTGGGCAGCAATCACACGTTGTCCCTTTGTCTAAAACAGTCTGTAACAATGAAAATGCTTTTTAAAAAAATCCTGCGATGGGTAGCTGCATTGAGCCCCGGTATCCAGTAAGGCAGTCTTAGGGACGTCGTTTAGTAGTATCTGGATTTCTGGCAAGGCCAAATTTTGTACGACTACCATATTCAGTTTGATTTCTGAGTGATTTTCCTTCCAAAATGGTGACTTGTTTAACTTTTTCTTTTCAACCCCTTGGTCCAACTGCTTTTTATTTCCCCACGCTTTGGTCTGACCAGCTTTCTTCTTATCCGGCTTTGCTACTTTCCCCTCTTGCTGATAGGAATTCTGCTGACCTCGAGGTTTCATCTGGGCGTGAAATCTTAAATACTGCCTAAAACTGGTCACACACACGTTTTCAGCCGTTTGCCTACTCTGAAATTTGATAGCTAGTTCCAATAAGCTTTCCAGCGTCTGCGGATTTCTAACTTCAAGAAAGTCCTGAATTGATGGAAGCAACTGTGGCAAAATTATTTCGATGACTTCATTGTTGGGCCTTTTCCCATATAATAATTTGACAATATGGATCTTCCTTAAGATGAAGTCTGTTAACTCGTCAACATTAGTTTGATATTTACTGAATAATTCTGATTCCAGTCTTGTGCGGTCTCTTACAACTGGGAATGCTTTTAATAGCGAATTTTTGAAATTTTCGCACGTGTACATTTCGGATCCTGGTTCCCTCCACGAACTCTTGCCAATGTTCTTGTACCAGCTGAGGGCTTGAACTTTTAAGTTCGTCATATCGATGATAATTCTTAACTCTTGGTTTACAGGATATAACGTGAAGTGTAGATCCAGCCACTCCAGGAAGATCATTACAGATCCTCTTCCATCAAAGGTTCCTGTTGGCTTCATTGCCGCCCTCATAGTTTCCACAATCCAAATCCCTTCGAGGGGTTTGGTTGTGCCTGAGGGAACTGAAAGGCGGGAGGGGTCAATGAGAAATCTTCACTACCTAGCGGCATGGTTCGTTAAGAATAAGTTCGGGCGCCAAATGTGGGTTTTACTTATTTAATTCTATAGTTCAGACTTAAAACCCCATGAACAGTAACAAGCGAATGATCGCCCAAGTGTGTGATTAAACACGTAAGACTTGTGAAGGGTGAACTACCCTTTATTTCTCAGAATAAATACAATCAACTCCTAACTCAGAATTTACACAAAGCCTCTACTTGGGCTTGAACTTAAATAATTATGAAATTAAACTAAGCTAAGCTTAACTAAAGCTATCTGAAGGGTATAGCCAAAGCTATCAGGTTTCTAAGTAGTTAGCCCCTGAGTGTTAAATTAAATCGGTGAAGCCAAGCAAGAGCCTAAAGTATGGCAGAGCATAGTAGCTAAGAATGTAGCCAAATGCCAAACGCGTGCTAGTCAGGAAAATCACTCTCTCTCTAGAAGTTGGTGAAGCATCGACTTAAATAGTACTCTTACTATTGCTCATTTGCATTCACTGCGTTTTTGAAACTATATTCCAGCAGAAAATTGTAAGCTGAAATTAGAATAGATAGGAAAGAATCATAACTTAAAATAACTGGTAATAAACTTAGGATAGACCTTACAAGATGACTACGTTCTCAGAGCAGCTCATGGTTACAATGTGCACTGTGAAATTTTTCACACATTTCATCTCTGAATTTTTTGTAGTTCTTTTGCAGTTGTTAGTGCCTTATAGATGTTGGTGCAAATATTTAGTATAATGTATAAACAAATATAAAAGGCTTTTGATCCATTTTATATTGAAAATCATTTCAAATGCTGAGTTATGGTGTTTTATTCTAATAAATTTCTCTATATCAATTTTAAAAATATGTTTTCAGATTAAGAATGTTTTTATTATCAAAAAGGTTATATTGTCTAAATTTATGAATTTTTAAAGTATTATATTATAAATATTGTTGTTGCTTTTCAGTTCTTGCAATTTTGGTTTTCAAGCATACAGAATAATATACCTTGTCTGAAAATATATGTTAATTAAATATAAACTCAAAACCTGTTACATGTTATTACAGTTTTCTGTAATTAAATTATAGAGTTAAATATGTTCTGCAAAGTTTGAAATTAAGAATAATTAACATATAACATTGATATCATAGGTTTATGTAAGAATACGAGATGATGAGTGGAATGTATATCGGAGGTATGCTCAGTTCTATGCTCTACACAAATTGTTAAAGAAAAAGGATCCAATAGTGAATACCTTTGATTTTCCTCCAAAGAAAACAATAGGCAAAAAAGTAAGTATTTAAATTGCTAAATATTTCTGTCTTCAGTTTTGAATAGTTTTTATTAAACTGTTCTTGTATATTGCTCTGTAAAATAACACTCAAGAAAAGAGAAAAATTTATTAGTTGTTAAGGTGAGTATTTGTATACAATTTATAAGCCTGGACAGTATGTCATTAAGATTTGAGATTACTCATTTTCCAAGTCATGTGAGCATTATTTCCCGAAGCTTCGAAAAGCCCGTGCTATATTGTGTAATTACAACTCCAAGGGGTAGAGAGTTAATTGTGAATTAGATTTGAGATTTATCTGGATGTTTCTCATGCACTAAGGAGAAATTGCTTAATATCCATGTTCTTCTAGAGCAATTTCCAGCTATTTATCATGAAGTGTGTCATGAATTTTTAGAACACATTTCCAGTTTCTTGCTGCTTATCTGGAGTGATTATTTAAAGAGATATCAACAAACATGTAGCTCAGTTATTAAAAATGGTTTTGTATAAACTATTTAGCAATATATTTGTGTGTGTTATGTAATATTTATTCTGTCTGATATATTTCATTAATTTTTAGCCCAGCATATTTGTGTATTTATTGTAATATAGAAGTTTTATCATGGAACTTGAATGTGATGGTTCAGAAAATTTAAATGCAGTCAACTACTGTTCTACTGTCAACTACTTTTCTGATGCTTTTATAAAAAAATTTAGTGAAAAAGGCAATGCCAATGAAAACTAGTGAAAAGCAAAGTTGTCAAAGTGATTAAAACTGAAAAAGAAATTTTTAAAGATTGTAAAAATTGTAGGAATTGGTAGGAAACTAATCACTGTAATTTTAAAGTATCTTCACTGCCGCAAGTCACTATATCATTTCCTTTAATGATGGAGTACCTTTTTTTTTTTTTTTTTTTTTTTTTTTTTTTTTTTAAATTTTGTTTGGTAATTATGGTATTTCATTGAGTAGAGTAATAATTTACCTACAAGCAAATCAGTTTGATGCTTCTCTAATATTTTTAATGGAATTTTTTCATGTAAAACATTGCAACATTTTCATGAGTTTCATAATGTAGGTTTCTGCTTTTTTCTGTGATCTTGAGTTTTATCATATAGTACAGAAATTTGTTTTTAATACTTAGGTCAAATTTAGTAGACTTGGTACCTTTTCTTCGCCCTCCCTTTTTTTTATTTCTTCTTAAAAATAGTGGAACCCATTTAACTAGTTATATGATTGTGTAAACAAAAAGAGTATTTTAGATTTATTTCATTTCATATTTTTGCTTTTATGTCACTTTCTGCAATAGCAGCAGTACATATGATTGTAGTAAAGTATCCATATGTCAATAATATAAGCACTTATAACATTGGATATATCATTTATTTCCTATGTATTCTTGTATGTGAATTTATAGTTTCAAGCATTAAAAATCTCCTTTCTTCATTAGTTCAAATGAGTTCAATACAATAAATTAAGAGCTTCTTTGTTTTGTAATTGTTCTTCTTTTGATACTGGAAATTGTGTCTTGATTATTTCTTTAATTTTTACCTATCTCGCTGAGCTCTTTTTTTTTATTATTCTTCTGTGTTGGTAAATTTTGTATTTTTTCCTTTAAAAGTAATTGAATTAGGTTGTTTTTATGCCTTTAGTTAATCTGCATGTAGTAGTTGTAGAATTATCAACAATTTAAGAGTGTAAGTGCAGCAAAGCGTAATGTTGTAGGAATTTGTTCATGTTTGAAACTCTTAGTAGTATAGTGAGTTAAATCAGTTGATGCACCAACCTCAATGTTTCTCTGCCCAGTGAGAGAAAAAGTTGCCTTTATATTGTTATGCACCGAGAATTTTGCTTCTCTGTCAGTTGGCCAAATTGCTTGTTTTCCCGTGAAACTAATTTTTATGGCAGAATTTTTTTTTAACTGTGTTTGGTGTTTCAGGTTTTTTATTATTATTATACAATTTTTAATTAAGATGTTTTCAAATTTTATGCACAGGGTGCAGCAGTGAATCGGGCAACTAGGCAACAGCGGTTGTTTTGCTTTAGCTGGAGCGAGAAAAACAATTCTACTACTATTGCAAAAAACTTTAAAGCATTTTCACTAACAATAGAGCAGTGGACAAGAGCACAACATGCTTATGCTGTAAAAGCATTTGATAAAAAAATGGCAACAGAAACACGGTTCTCAGCACAAATTTTGAAGAGCTGTTTTGAGGAATTGAGCCTCTTGAATAACAAACAAAAACCTTAGAAACAAGTAAAAAAAACTTAGCTGCGCTGGAGGAAATAAAATAGCAGGAAAAGTAAAAAACTACCTATGAACAGCAGTAAAGAGCAAGAGTAAAATGCAAATGCAAGAAAGAGTTGGCAAACTCAAGATGGTGATGATAAGCATCTGTATGTGGCACACATGTATTGGGGCATTCAATATACTTCCTAGATTTTCCTCAAAAAAATAATTATCTGGTTTTTGTGGGTAGCTTGTGTGAAATATAAAATGATGCCCAACAAGCTTTTACTGGAGTATAGTCTCCAGTGAAAGCTTGTTCATTTAATGAGGAGCAGTTTTAGAGTATTCCTTTGTGGGTGTAACATTCTACTCTTGTTTTTCAAACTATAAAAGAGAGAAATGACTTATCATCCCATTTTGCTATCGAAATGCAATTAATACAAACTGATATAAAGATTTAAAATAAATCTGTTTATTAACAATCAGCCTGATATTATGCAAGATGAGCAACAGAAGTCACTACTAGCAAGAAACATAAAACAAAGGTGTTGAAATTATTTTGATTAATTGATAGATGGCGCTAGTGTTTCCTGTGAAATGTGACATGCCTTTTTGAATTTCGGCAGACTCTGCACCGGCAGCTCTAAGTATAGGTAGATAGATAGATTCGTGCGTAACTTCGCACACTAGTCGAATAGGAACAATGAAGTTCTTATTAAAATATTAGATTTTTCGATTGGCATAAGTATTTCGATCTTTTATGATCAATGCAAATCTGTAAGTGATTACTTGTAAATAATGTACATATTAAACTTTACGTTTTAAAAATTATTCAACCTTTGATTTCTATGACTCTCTGAATTTTTTAAACAAAAGGTTTCAGTCAAAGTATTAGATGTACAATAAAAGTGTGTAACTAAGCTTTATTTCAACTACAACTATCTCATAAATCAAATGCAGCTAGTGAAGCTGAAGTTGATAAATTAAGTCGGTAGCAGGACAGTATAGCAGAGTAACTAGTCAGCAATAGTTGCCAAAAGCTGTTTCTCAAACTCTTGAACTCCGACTGATATTACATTAACTAATATATTTCTCAATGGGAGTGAGCAAAATCAGAAGTGATAGATTATGCAAAATATAAAGGTAATAAGGTTAATGTAAGATACTTATAACGTAAATACTAAGGCTGCCTTTCATTAACATTTAATCCTACTTTGTGAACCTTGTGTGTCATAGCTTTCTCTAAACGGCAGATTGAAATCTGTGGCATGCCTGTGGCGTAGCTAGAAGAGGAATTTTTCCTCAAGTGGTATATTTTTAGAGTGATAGTTTTCATGTGAAAAATATTTTAGAGATTTGTCTAATGGATCTTTGGAAAAGAAAGAAGGAATGGGATTTATCAGATTATGGCCAAGCTCACTATAGTTACATGTACAGGAAGATGCTTCATGAAAGCTCTCCTTTCATGGGCTTATAAACTGCAACTAGCTTTTATTCTTTTTACAAAGGAAGCATCTTTTATTCATATTATGCATGCATGAATACAACGTTAGTTATTTATGTTACACATAAGGAAATCATGAAAATGCTCATGATTGCCTATGGATTTGATTCTTGAATGACAAGCATTCAGCCATCTTATCCATGTGGGCAATGGTGGATCTGATAGAATCACGAGATGATGAATCGTTATACAAAATTGAACTGAGGAACTGCCATCCACTAAATAGGCAGATTATTGATATAAAAATCTTTCATTGAATGTCGGTTTGGGCTTGATTTATCATCATATGATCTCCTGAAACATCATTTTATCAAAATAATAAGGTCGCATAATCCTTAGCTACCTTAAAACCACTAACAGTTTTCTTCAGTTTGGCTGTGTACTGTTTGACTTTCATTTCCATAAAAGACCACTTGTATTCCATTGACCCACTCTTATGACCATCTGTATTCCACATTTGATCAGGAATGTTCATTTATCTTTAATAATTTTAGTATGTTCCTGCAGGAATACTCAAATTCATCTGTAGATGCAGTTTCACTTTTAATTTGTATATCATGAAGAGCATGCTTTTAAAGAAACCCTGTTATCCAACCTATACTTCAGAAAATTAATACTTTCAATACAACTGAGGTGAAATACTTGACCCCCTTTTCTTTATTACACTGGTCATCAAAATTAAAAGAAAATGACAGAAATAAAATGTAACTGATACTTAATGTAGAATTATAATATAAATTTGTCCAAAAGTGTTAGTTAACATAAATTATAAATGTTTGGCAGATCATTATTCACAAAATATTGAAATTAGAAAATGATGGAAGCATGCCACTCTTCTAAAAGTGCATTTACGCTCCTGGAAGATTTGGGGAAGAATTTGGCATGCTGAAATTCGGTGCCCTAAGGCATTCCACAGATGCTCAATCGGATTCAAGTCAAGTGGTTGTTGTTGCATCAAGTTGCCAGTTGGTTCAAATGATAGCTTCTGTTTGTAAATATTCTGAAATCACATATGCATCGTCATCCATTAAGAAAAAGCTCTGGGCCAACATCACCACTCTAACCCAGGGTTCCAATACCTCATCCACATATCTCCGAGTGGTTAGAGAACCTCCTTGAAAGTATGCAGTTCACTGTGGCCATTTGTCACAACTCCTTCCCAAACCAATTAACCGCGGTTGCAGAAATCAGATATTTCATGGACAAGTGAAGGCGAGTTGCATGTTCCTTCTTTTTTCCAGGTCAGATTATGTTTAGAATCACTGTTCAGACTATATCTGGACTTGTCACTAAACAGTTGTTGGGCACAGTCGTCTTGGCTCCATTGGACATGAAGACACACCAATTTAAATGGTCCCTTCTGGAAGCTGGAGTGAGTGATATACAAACGATTGGTTTTCTTGCACACAGTCCAACCTCACTAAGGCTTCATATAGCAGAAGGGGTAATTTGAGTTTCTGTTGCAGTTTGAAGGTTTAAAACAGAATCGCTTTGCAGTTTCATCAAGCCAACAATGACAGAAAACTGTCTTCTGATGCAGGTGTTGCTCTTGATCATCCTTGACAAGGCTGTCTATCAATTGATCCAATGCTTAAAAAGCAGCTCCAATTTGTTTGTAAAACACTTTGAGAGATATTCAAATCTTGAGCAACCTTCATTTGTGTTTGACCATCCTTCGTTCTACCAATTATTTGCCACTTTTTACCCTCACTTAAATTATGTCTTTGAGCCATAACTGCTGAATACAAATCACTCTCAGAAACCACATTCACTTTAGCACAACAGACCAGAATTCCAACATGCATCCATTATGCACCGCATTGTCAATCACTGAATTTGTGTATAGCATATGCACGGAACTGCAATTTTGTGTTCATTTGTATTTAATTAACATAAATAGCTACAGCAGTAGACATTGGTTGCAACACTTACTTTATAACCATATTTTTTCTCAATATCCTTTAATTTTGATGACCATTGTATTTATATACACTTTTAATGCTGTTTGCTTGATGGCATTTCCATCTGCTGGTATCTTTTTTTGTGGCTTATCTTTACTAGAGACTTAGCCATTTTTTTCTTTTGCATTATCTCCTGTACATCATATACATGACCACTTACTTTTACTCCGGAAGATATTAACTTCCTAATTGCCACTTCATTTTTAATAATAGTCCATATGGTATCTTCAGGAACATTAATGCTTTCCTACAAACATAGCACCTTGTCTGTTACAATTTAAAATTTGAATTTGAAGTTTCAAAAATATTGCTTTCCATTTTAGTAACGGGTTAATTATGTGACATTATATAAGGACTGCTGAAAAATAGCTTAGTTATTATTAATAAACAAAGGTGTGAAATATTTGTAAACTCACAATTTATTTAGTTTCAACAAAATTAATTTATATGTGTACAAATTTCACTGAAGAATTTTTCACTTTGAAGCAGAGCTACATACTAAATGTCTTCTGAAGACATGAAGTAGTAGTTTTAATTTGAAATTCTAAATACAAACAGCATGGGAAACAAAAACTCAAAATAATGATCTGTTTTTACTTATATTTAAGCATGGTTTCATTGTGTCAACAAGAACAATTTATCACATTGTAAACTTTATTCTAACCAGATAACATGAGGTAATTTTTCAGCAAGACTTTGTGAATGGTGTAATGTACTCAGGCTGATAATATAAATTTCTATCTATTATGATTTTTGAGAATGATGATAAATATCGGTACGAATCGATTTCTTTTAAAATGAATCAAATGCTTTGTCATTAAGAAATTTTCAAAGGTATCTAAAAAAAACAGATGTCTGCTGTCAGTCCATATCTTTGAAGTGAAATATTTTCTTTGACAGCTTTTTTAGTTCCGTCTTGTTGATTGAGGCTTATTTGTTAACAGTGAAAAATTATACTTGTAAGCTTTTTGTCAGTTAATTACATTTAACATGTACATTTAACTAAATTATTTATATTATTTATAAAATATTTTTACATAATTACTAATGACATTATGTTTGCAGTTTTCATTTAAATTGTGTAATATTTTCAATTAAATTTAAAGCTCAATGTCTGTGTCAAAGCAACAAGCCTGTTATTTCAATACTAAAGCATATAACTTGGGAAATTCATTTTCATAAGAATGAAAAGTTTATTCATTTATAAAAAAGTTTCATGATAGTTAAGATTCCCCCCCCCCAGTGTATATTGTACAAATGGCAAAAGCTTTTTTGAGGGTATAGTTTATGTGTAGATATGCATGCATGTGTTTATTTGTGTGTGTGTATATATATTTAAATATTTATGCTCTTTTTATTTAGGATGCAAAAGTAGTAGAACAACGTAGACGACGTTTGCAACATTATCTGCGATGTGTGCTAAATTGGCTACTTCAGACAAATTCAGATATTTCCAGCAGTCCGGACAAAGAGACTTTCATTAATCTTTTACCATTTTTCAGGTAAACTTGGAGTTATAATTTGATATAATGGAAATATTCTTAATAGTAACTTCATGATAATAAGTTGCTAGAATGTTATATTTTTTAGAATGCTCATAAATAACAATGTAAAGAGAGGAATTCTTTCCAATGATACCTTATATTTTTTGTCTTATCCGGAATACCCATATGAGAGACTGTAGCAAGTAATAAATTTACCTTTGATGTAATTTTTGATAGTTTGAAATATGAAGTTTATAGTTTGTGCTGACTTTTCATTTCATTTCATTCTACAGTAAATATTGTGATAAATTTGGTACAAAAACTTAAAAACTAGTGATTTTGTGCCAGAAGGGTAATGTAAAACTAAGTGAGCAACTGCTGCAAAATGCTTGTATTAGCACAATTTAATGTTAATTTTCTGGGCCAGATTGAGAATAAAGCTGTTTCTTGTTTGTCATGTTCAAAATATATGCCAAGTTATGCTGCTGAGATTATAATTCATTGAATTTTTTGTTTAAATTTCCTGGTTTTGCTAACCTGCTGTTAATGTAATTTGTATGATAAAAAGGTATCCCATTCTGAGTCTTTCTCTCTTTCCCACTATTTCATGTGGAACCATGTTTTTTTTTCTATTTTTTCACTATAGATTGTTTGATGACTAAGATAGAAGTTTGATTTTTATATATTTTATATTTATATGTAATTTTTATATATTTGTTAAACAAACCAATATGGTAGTGCATGTTCTTTTTTGCAAAATGCACAACTCTTACCATTTATTAACCACTACAGTATGTTCTAAATAAATTACTGCAGTTAAGGGAATATCATTGTTCCTTATTTGCAACATTTTTAAGGATGAGTCAAGAAAATTTAATTAGCTATTAAATTACTATTTAAATCTACTTAATCTCCTGTAAAAGGTAATTTAAATGTTCAAAATTATAAGTACTTTTCTTTTTAATTCAAATACTTTTTATAAGTACTTTTCTTTTTAATTCAAATACTTTTTTATAAGTATTTTTCTTTTTGTATGTTTCTTTTATATTTAAATAGTTCTTTTAATATGTTATTCAGCATATATGAACGTAATTTACATTTTTATTACATATTATTTGTTTTAAAATATGTAACTATTGAAGGATATGAATATAATTTAAAACCTTTTACTACCTTATCCTTAATTACTTAGTATAGCCACAGTTTGATACAAATGTGTAGGGTTAACAATGGTCTTAAGATAAGGATAATTGAAGTCATTGTTAAGCCCTAAGTGATGCTTTTGCAATTTTTTTGTATTTCTTGGTAGTATGTGTTATGATGATATTTCTTATCAAAATAAGAAATGTTCATTATAATTTTGTAAGTATACTGTAAATATATAGTATTTTGTAATTCACAGCGAATTGAAGGGATATTGTGTTTCAAGCATTGTGTACTTTTTTAATATGTTATATGAGAAGATTATTAATAGTTGAAGCAAAGAAATTGATCAGTAGGTGCTTTCTAGCTTTCATTTTCATGATAATTAGTGTTATAATTTTTTACTGTGAAAAGTTATATTTTGTTATGTAAAGAAATACATTTTCTTGCTTTCTTAATTCAGCATTTTAATTTCCTTTATAAATGAAAGTATATGAAATAGGTGCTTTAAAAGTCCGTAAAGTTGTTAATCTAAATTTAAGTTATTATTGTAATTATCAGTTGCTTTAAAATATGATGTCAGAAAAAAAAGTTATTTCATTTTGGGAGTTATAATTCCTTCTTTTTTTTTTTTTTTTTTTTTTTTTTTTTTTTTTTTTTTTTTTTTTTTTAAGAAGGAATTTTGCTAGTGCTTAGTTTGATTTTTTTTTAATTTTCTCTGTCAGCATATGAATGGTTCACTTACTGTATAATTGCTTGAATTTTTTTTTCTTTACTTAGATATAAATGTAAATAAATGACTTCTTATATTGTCAGTTGTATTTATATAAGTCAATTTTTTCTGTCTAGTGATCAGTTTGATACACAAAAAAAGCAAAATCGTAATTCTCGTTTTCGTCAAGCAGATAGCACTGGTTTTGATCAAGAGCAGCATGCAACACCCCACTACACTGGTCTGTGATTGTAACATTCCATTGATGAGAAGCTATTTTTTTCCAAAAAAATAAAATTATTACTCAGTGTACTTTGTAAAGTAATTTTGTTTTCAAAACTGTACAAATCTTTTTTATTTTATTTTATGTAATTTTATTATTTATTTAAAACTATTGCTGGCCTATATTTCTGTACTTTGTAATGAATTGCATACCAAATATTAATTTTGACATGATGAATATTTTACAGGTAAGTAAGTATATGTAGGAATTATAACTAAATGTCATATATTGAAATATTTTCGAATTTAATTCCTGTCTGAAAAGTGATTAGAAGCAAATTATTAAATTCTAATATATTTTTATCAACGTATATTGCTTTTAAGTATACATTTATGTATGGAAAGCATTCAGACTTTTGAAATCTTAATGCCCTTGAAATGAGAATTAACTAAATTGAACTACTTTAAAAACTTATATTCCATAGTTCTTTAAATAGGATTTCTGTTGTAAATATTAAGATGAGTTAATATACAAAAATTTACATTAAGAAATTAAATTATAATGTATTAATTATATTTGTATTCCTCCCTTTACTAATCATTTACCATTGTACTAATAAAGAATTTTTTCATTATATAAATATAGAAGAGCTGAACATAATTTCTAAAACAGTGATAGGTATGTATCATTGAAAATTTCTGAAATATGGAAAAATGTTTAATAATGATATAAATGATTGTATTGTAAATGGAAAATTTGTAATATATTTTGAATCCCCCCTTATTAATTTAAAGCATTTCAATTATAGAATGTGTATTCATTAGTAAATATTATCATTAAGAATATAAAATTTAGTTATATATGCATTGCAGTTATTTATTTATATATTTTTAACAATCTAAAAAGAAATCTATGTGTCTTACTATTATTAAATGCAGTTTTAATTCTTCTTTCCATATATTATACAATCTCAATTTCATATCATTTGGATACTGTATTTGTTACAATTTGAAATATAAAGTGAATAAGTATAAAGGACAGTATAAAAAACTGTTTTATACATTTTATATATAGATCATGACTGTACATAATTGCCAGTATTTTTTGAAGAATTTTCTTTAAAGTCATTAATCTATCATGTACATAAAATCCTTAAATTTACAACTGATTGATTTCTGATTAAAGGCATTAATTTCACTGATTTTGCATGTTGCATATAGCAGGTAACTTCCTGTCATCAATTATTTATTGTTTCATTTAACTACCTGCAACTTTTGCCAATTGTATAGCTGCATATATTTTCATTTTCCAAGAATTCAAAAGCTGGTTAATAAAATAGGTTTTTTTTATTTTATTTTTTATTTGGAAGGAGTTTTCCCCCTTGTTTTTATTTCTGAAAATGTATTTTGTGATCTAAATTAATGAAGGAAAAGTATCATGAGCCATTGAAATGTTTTATGTAGCATTCTTCTCTTTTATATTTTTATTTTAACTTAATCAGAAAATAGTATACATCTTATGGATATTTTCTGATATATGTTATTCATTGCAATTATCATGGCTCATTTGAAAAAAAAAAAAAAAGAATGAAAGAAAGAAAAAAAAGTGTATGCAACTGTACTTTGCTCATATACAGTATCTTTCATCCACATTTTATGTAATTTAACAAGCAAAGTAGAACTGTATATCCGTCTCTAGAACAGTTTTAGTTGATATACTTGGTAGTATCTTATGGATTATGTCTGTAGGCAATAAGTGTTTATCATTTTTACTTTCCTTTCTCATTAAGCTTTATAAAAAATTAATTCTAGTTTTTTTATTGATAAGAGTATTTAAATCTATCTTGTGGAAATTTAAAATGCACTTTTTAGTTCTTCTCTATTGCCATCTTTACAGAAGTTATTTAATTTTCTTAACTTATTTTGAATATTGAAGTTTTACATCAAAGATAACTGTATTTTAATCTGTTGTACATATTCTGAGAATGTAAGTTGATTTATTATATTTAAATTATAATTCTCACTCATTCAGACCTTTTATTTGATTGCAATTTTGCTTAAATTTTAAGTCTGTCTCTTGTCTTCTTTTTTAAATAATTGTAAAGCAAAGGAATTTAGATTGAAAATGTCAAAAAAAGAAAGAAAGGAAAAGTAAGCATTTTTAACTTCAAACATTATAGCAAATTTCCTTTCTTATTATGCTGTGGTAATGGCTTGAAAAAGATACGATGCACTTTTCAAAGTAAATTTAGTTAGAAATCATCAAATGGCATAAGTGATTTCTTTGATATGCGTTTAAATTTAAATGAAAATCGTTGTATAATTAATCACAGTTTTTGCTGTTGGTGTCATTAAATTGTTCCTTTTATATGATGCTGTTTTTTTTATGAAGAATGATGAATTCAAATCAATTCTTTTTTTTAAATAATGTTTTCCTTAGACTTCCATTTGTAATTGTTCAAATTTCTTGTTATTGTCATTGGTGAATTGGCAAAAAATTTGACTTTTTAAGGTATATTATTTCATTATGATAATTTTTAAGTCAAATGGATAATTTCCAGTAGGAGGGTGAGAAAAATATATACATCATATATTTATAAAAATCATGCTATTAATTATATAAACTAATAAACAATCAAATTCATGCATGAAAATATTTTTTCTCTCATCGCTCTGTAATGCACCTAAATTATAAGAAAATCAGTTTTAATATCTAAAATTAAAATGTGTGTGTATTTAT
The DNA here is from genome assembly GCA_000611955.2 of Stegodyphus mimosarum. Taxonomy (NCBI): domain Eukaryota; kingdom Metazoa; phylum Arthropoda; class Arachnida; order Araneae; family Eresidae; genus Stegodyphus; species Stegodyphus mimosarum. The sequence continues at coordinate 594,865 of KK117096.1, read as the reverse complement.
ACAGTGTTATTTCTTTCTTATTTTTAACTGATTTTGACCATTAAAATCTTTTTTGATATTTTGAGATAAGAATATTTTCCAGTGTGATAGTGTCTTTATTATTATCATTAGAAGATAAATAGAAGTCTTTTGCTTTTGAGAGCTGTGCTCTGTTATTTAAGAAGATAAACAGATTAAATAGTTTTGATGAATAATGTCAAAATTTGAAATTATGAATTTTTTAAATAAAATCCGAAATTTAAATTTGTTTTTTGAAAGTGAACTAGGAAACTAGTGTTGTTTTAGTTTTATGAAATATTATTTCAGAAAGAGATTTCCCTTTCCTCCTAATTATATTATCATCTAAAATTTCACGTCTTCCTGAATTATTTCAAATGAAACTATAACTTTTAATGAACACACTTTCATTGGATAGAGAAAATATGTATGTGTTTTAAAGTGATAGGGAATGTGAGGGGTTAAAATAAGGTTTTACTTTGATGATTATTATTTTGCGCATAATTGTTCATTAAATTTTACAATATTTTTAAGGATAATTTATTGAAATAATTTATTTCAATAATTATTCTTTGTGTAATTATAGAAATGGTTTTGTTCTTAAAAATATCTATTTTTTTAAAGAAATTTGGCCTGCCCCAATTAGCTGATTGAAATATATATGTGTGTTTAATAACTCTTTTGGTCCCAGTTTAAGTGGATCTTTTGTAATAACCGTGAATTAATTTTGAATCTCATTTTCATATTCAGTTGGTGGAGTAAGATTTAGAAAATAATGGTATGAAATATTTTTACAAATAATTATTCTTTGATGTAAAATAATACTTATTTATTTACTTTATAATCATTTTTGTTTTATATTGTAATATCTTTATATTTGGTAATGATTTCAATTGAGCTAAATATATTTTTCAAAAGTTATTGCTTTGAACTAGATCTGTGCTATATTTCAAAAGTGAAAAGAACATTTTAGTGCAGCTTTTTTATAGTAAACTGGGGAAGGGATTGCTTTTTGATTTTCTAGAAATGTGCTGCTAACATTCTTGGTTCTGCTGACCTGAGTTTGTTCCATGTTGGAGGTCACACTGTGCTACATGCCCAAAATATTTGGAAAATTAGAAATATTAAGGCAGGGTTGTTGTCTCTTCTTTTTACTTCCAAATCTGATAAAGCAAAATTATTCCAACCTGTTATAAAATCTTCTGTGCCAGATATTAAATAATTTAATTTAATGAGTATTTGTTATTTGTAAAAGATTTTTAATAATTTGTTATATTTACTTTTATTTCTTGGCATTTGATTTCTTTGTTCTTTCTTTGTGTTCTATAAATATGCTTTTTTGGGGAAGGACCACTTTAAAGTAATATAGAGTAATAAGTTAAATTCTGATGAATTGAAAAACCCAAACATTAACAGTGTTATCTGATCTAAATTAACATTTCAAGCTCAGAATTTTTTATGAAATATTATATATGTATATATACACTATAGAATGCTTTATATACAAATAATTGGCATGTTGAAGGAATGGAAGTATTCATGTACAATATATATTATCGAAAAAAAATCAGAATGTATTAAACAACAATAGCTATTCAATGGATACATGACAGTCTTTCCTTGTAATAATGCAGTAGCATGACAGATTTCATTAAAATTACTGTTTTATATCATTCTAGCTTTTTTTCAAGGTATTTTGTTCAAAGTTAGAATAAAATGTTGTGTAATCTCGTTTTTACTTTTAATTGTCTGTCATATGATATTATGGTTGAACAGCTTAGAAACTAAATGTTCTTCAGAAGACATGTTCATTTACCAATATTAGAGCTCATAGTTCTCAGTAAGAACTGTTAACTACTTACTCATTTCAGAAAAATTTAGTCACTTGAATGTGTAAATAGATAAATTCAGAAATGCATTGATCATAGGAGATTAGTGGTAAATGCATGTGTACAAATAACATGATTACATCTGTTTCTCACACTTGTTTTAAAAGGAAATTAATGAGATGTAAACTGTTAAATTTGAACATGCTCAGTGTTCTTTTTATAATTTAATTTTTTATTGAATGAACTTCATTATCTAATTTTAAAATAATCTCCAAAACACCCAGTTTTAAATTTAAGACTGCCATTCTACTCTTTAGTACATTTCATAGGCGATAACACAGTCTTGTGACCTATTAACTTGCCTCTCAACTATGAAGATCAGTTCATTTTGAAGTTTGTGCTAATGAATTCTTTTCCATGTCATCAGGTTATCTATAATATATGCATGCCAAGAAACAGAAATATATTGCCAGTTAAAAAAATGAGATAATAATAATTAATGCACTTCAGAAAACTGGAAATTGTATATTTGAAATTTTTTTTAGAAACTTACATTCAGATTTTTTTTTTTTTTTTAATTGGAGGTTAGAAGATAATAAATATTTGCTTCATAATTAAACATTAAAAATCACTCTACGAAAAGAAAAATTGTGAAAACTACTTAACATGTCTCATTTCTCTGTAATTATTTATGTTATCTGTGAGGGGAAATTACATTTAAAACTATAAAAATTTAAAGTCAAAATGCATATAATACATTATTTTATCAAAACATTTTGGTATCTGCATACAATTTATTTAGGCAATTGTTTTTATAGTAAATTTGTTATAACATTATATGCAGTTAATTAAATTTAGGCTTTTGTCTTACTCTTTCTTACATCAAATAGCTGTTTACCTTTGGTTGCTGCAAACTGCTGTATTGCTTAAAATTATTTTTGTTTTAATTAATTTGGTTATTTTGCATTCTGCTGCTGTGTACTCAAGGTTGAATTATTTTTGTTCCTCTTCTCTAAAAATTCAAAATTAATCCATTTTGCTCCATAAAATTTCTATGTGTATTGAATTCTTAATAAAATCTTCATATACTAAACTCTTAAGAAAAAGTTATTCTTGATTGGTATGAAGCATGCAATACATAAAAGCAGTTGTTCAGAAAATGTCACTAATCGTTTTGAATAATCATTAGACAAGGCACAGTTGGAGGAGTTCACTAAATATACTTTTATGATGGTAAATTCAAAATTCTGAATGAAATTTTTATTTTAAAATATTATGTATCTTCAATATTGTGTGCATGAATATTTCAGATAAGCAATCTTTTTAAAAGATCTGACACATAGTCTGTAGTTCAGATAATTAAATAAATTATTGATGGCAATCGGAATGAAATTTTAAAGTTGACTAAAGACTTTAATTTCTTAAATATTGAGACTAAATGTGTATTTGAATTTAAAAAATGTTACTATTTCAACATAGGTAACAGAAAGGTTCTTCAAAGAAAATTTAACAATTTTAACAACAGAGAGCAAAGGTTTGAATTATTAAAATGTTCATTATGTTTTAATAAGTTAAACACAAGAAGGTCTATATCTTTAAACTCAAAATTTAGGAAAATATGAAGGTACTTTTTGAGTATCTACATACTCAGTTTCAACATTCGATAAAATTGCTGTGTTTTGAGGCTTGTTTAAAGTATATATGTGATAATAGCCATCTTTTGCATGTATTACATGCATGGATGCTTTATATTTAATTTCCTTTGCACTGAACAGTATCCACTGGCAATAAAATTGTAAATATAGGAGTTCATCTTTTCTCGAAAAATTTCTTGTTTCTAATAAAATAATTCCTTTCATTATTATTTATAAACAGAAAAGATAACCAATTTGTTAGTTCCCAATGAGATGACGACTTTTTGTGGCGGTTCACATAATTGGAATGTTTCATTTACATCACTATAAATTTAATAATGAGTGTTGTTTTGTGCAAGGAAACAATAATTGCCAAAATGAATAAGTTTCATGTTCTAGTACCTTCCTGAATTCAAAACCTAAAGTTGGTAAATTCTTTTTGGAATAATTTTATGAATTTTGCATGTAAAGGGTGTGGAACTTTTTTGTATTTATTTAAATATAATTAATATTTTACTAATTGGAATTTGTCTCTGCATGGAGAGCAGAAAGGGTTAGATTTTATTTTTACAGAACCCTCCCATCTACAGTAATGAAACTGTTTCTATAAAATTCTTTATTTTATTTTACAAAATTTTCTAGTGGGAAGTATACGTCTAGGATTACTATTTGAGAAAATTAGCGTACACCTACTTTTTTCAAATAATCTGTAAAATAGACATTGTGACTGCATAGACATAATTTCTACATTTTCATCAAGGTATCATCAAATGTTGAGAAAACTTAAGAACTGTTTTTATACAATTGTAAAGGAATAAAACACTAATATTTTTCAGCTACCTTAAATGTTTTTATATGATGTATCACTGTTCTTGTACAAAATTTACAGAGTAGCAGCATATATATAATCATTTGTCTAAGTAAAAATTCTGTTTCTAAAAGAAATATTTTCCTTCATCTTAAAATGTATTCCTATTTATTAATATGCATGTTGCTAACATCTTTTTATATCCTAAATAATGCTGTTGGTGAGGTTTTTCATTTCATTTTATAATAATGTATTGCAAATAAGTGTTACTATTATTTTTTGTAAATAAAAGAATGTAAATAATGTTTTCTTCTGTAAATTTTATTTATATGTGTATTTAAACTGTATAAAACTGCCAAAAATATGTGATGTTTTAGATAATGAAATCAAATATTTCTGTGATTTTATGTGATGTAGATCATGTATTAAAAATAAATAATGTTATGTCTCATTTTCTGTATTACTATTCTGTTTCTTCTGTCATTTTAAAATTTAATCCTGTCACTTGTGATCAGCTACTAACACTCGCACATAACACTACCATTTTTGTTTTCCCTTCCCCCAGAACACT
>KK117096.1:569879-589989 GCA_000611955.2 Stegodyphus mimosarum | reverse complement strand
CCGATGTTGAGCTAGAATCGGCTTGTTTGTATCTGAGATTTTTCTTGTGTTTTATGTTTTCTGTAGACAGTTTAGATTTTTTACATTTTTCCTACTCCTGAGAAAGGCCTCCAAAAAATTCTTCAGCTATGAAAACAGAAAAAGGCATCTTCAATAAAAAGAATCATACTAGAAACACCCAATGGTATCAAATTTTTTTTAGTCTTATGTCTAACAGTGAGAACAATTTAAGTTCATTTTCTTTGGTTGTATATATATATATATATATATTTAGATATGTCATCTGTTGATTGTGAGATCAAACCCACTAAAAATACTGTATTTTCTGAAGAAAACTACATGCATGAATTAAAAAGTCAGGATCATAACTGAAATGCAGTTGAAAGCTTAGTTTTCTGCAATAATGTCACACTTATAGCCAATAATGCTGGGAATTTTGATACTAAATTGTAAAATAAGTAATCTGAAAACTAAACCAAAATAAATGTAAAGTTGAATGATCAGGATATTGGCAAGATTAATTATCAATAGTTAAAAGTAATCACATTATTATGAATGGACTATATCCTAGTAAACAGTACAGTTTTTCAAAAGATGCAAATAAAGGTTTCTAACAATGTATAGGAAAATAAACAGGGCTGACAAGACAGCTTATTTATTCAGAAAGCACCAATAAAATTTATTGCTTTTGTTGCAGAATTTTTGGCTTTCCCAGTAGGTTGTGCTAGAAAAACCTGGAATTATTGACTGGACACACGCTCATGAATATTAACAGTTACCTGAAATCACCTGTTATGTCCAAAGAAATGATTTGAAACATTACTACAATTACAGACTAAGTTTGGCTTTCATAGGAATTTCGGATACATTATTTACGACACACAAATGGAATTTTTAGATCTTACTGAGCTACTTGAAAAATTTTCTTTAACAACATGTTGTGTCTACAGAAACTTATTACGAATTTTGTATATATGTAAATAATTTTATTGAAATTGTATGTTTTGTATAATGTCACATGAAATACCTGAAAAAGGAAAGCTCTGCTGAAAAAATAAGGTTACAGGGGGCAAATCTATTTGATATTGAGATAAATGGCTTTCTCGCTAAATTGGCGAGAAATCGCCAAGTTGACAATACTTTTGGTGACTAAGTTTTGTCGTTTGGTGGCCCTTGTATAACTAATTGGTGCAGTAATTGATTCCTATATGTAACTGTAATCGTATCCGCCACTTTTATGTAACTTTATATGCCTTTCAGTAATTTCAAGTACCAGAGAGATTTCTCGGCGCCGGGGAAACACTATAAAATGCCGGAAAAAGCATCAGTTTTTTAGTTCAGAGGAGAATTCGGAGTATTGAGAGATCTCCGTGCGAGCTTCGCCTTTTAGATACGCTGTATTTAACGTTCTTTGTAGTTTGAAGTGGCAATTACTGATTGTGCTTTGTTATACTGAGAAGAGCCTGCGCGAGTACTTTTGTAGAAAGCTCCAAAACTGTAAACGTTTCTTTGAGGAAAAATAAATTTTATCAAGCTTTTCATCGTATGTGTCTTTGTATTCAATCCATTGCGAACCCGTACGCATGCAACAATACAAACTGCAATAAAATTAGTATAAGAAGTATCCTAAGAATTTTTGTAATTTTTCCTCCCTTTTAATGAAACAAATTTACTTATAACTTTTCCAAAATTTGTTTCGTTTATATTCCGTACAGAAATAGCCATGTCTAACTTTTTTTTTAACGAGAAAAATATATTGCATGATTTTTTTTTATTATTACTTTAAATTTGCTGAAAATTTTTTCACCCTGAATTAGTACTGGCAACCTAAAAAATACTCTTACGCAATTTCCGAATTTGGATTCGAATTAAACTTTATTTTTGAATTATCTTTGACACATTAAATCTTAAAATCTTTTAAGACCAGTGTTATTGAATAGCGTACCTTATATAATTAAATACTTCTGATAAAATTTCTGGAGCATTTTTATCAGTTTAAGTTATAAGGCTGATCAGTTTAAAATACTATATCCAATGACATTACATTTTCAACAGCTGGAAATTTGAAGCTATTTATACTGGTAGTGGCGCTGTGACACCGAGGTTGAACCGCCGTTGAGAAATAGTGTCTTATGAGTATGTCAACGATAATTCGCATTTAACATATGAAAGATACAAGGATGTTCAAACTTCTAAATAAGCATAAAACCGCATAAATTTTGTAAAGGTCTCCAGAAAATGAGAAGGTTACTACAAAAGATGGAGGTTAAAAGGGATAATAATATTCGTAGCGCAAGTACGAAAAATTGCAGAACATATACGACATTTATACCACAAAGAAAATTTTTAAAACATGCAATTAAAAATATATATATAAAAATTTGACATAGGAAATTCGAGAAACAATAGAAGGAAATGTGTAAATCTAGTTTATGCTTCGAAGTTTTTTTTTCCCCCTCCCCAAGTATAGAAACTATAGTACAAATAGTTTATCAGTTGGAGAGGGGGCTTCCCTAATTTCTGACATTCTTCCAACTATGGCTCGTATATTATATCAAAAATGGAGTAATTCGAAAATATGTTATTTATATCTTTTAAAATTTTTAAGAAATCAGTAAATGCGCTACAAATACTTTCTGAAATTACATGCTGTTTTCTAGGTTTATGAATACTTTTTTCAGGCCCTTTTTTCGAGTCGGGAACTTTTCCATGTGGAGATTTTGAAGGCTTATCTTAAGTAACTGTTTAAGTATATTCTATTTCAGCTTCCTATTTTTAAATCCAAATCTTTTATCTGCTTCTCCGTCAGGATATTTTGAAATGCTCCAGTCCTTGTCTTTGCTTTTGCCATCTCGTTCTTGAGTTCTTTTCTTCATATTTAAGCGATTCCTATGGCATGATTTAAAATTTGTAGCGAAAAACAAAATGGCAAGTGCATAGTTTACATGAATGGCGTTCTAGTCAGCACGCGCCAAGAACAAGATATCTCAAACAAGATGTCGCCAAATGCGATGAAAACATAATTGTTCATACAAGAGAAAACAGTTAGTACGTGGCATATCCCGGTATTGAAGGGTTCAAACACTTCAATCAATAAAGAGTAATTAAACATACATCACCGTTACAAGATAATACATAAATTTGCAAACCACAATAATACAATGCAATTATGAAAAATGAAACTACACTTCGCAGATTGTTGAATCAAAAATAGTCCTTTATGAAGAATTTTCCTCGAATGGCAATATCGCTATTTTCGCGATTCCTCTTTTTATTATTCCCCTTGTTGTCTACACGTCTACAACCCTAAGCTTTCCGTGTCCTCCCAAGAAAATATTTTCAACGCGACCTAGCAACCACTTATTTATAGGAAGGGCATCTTTCTTAACCAATACTAGGTTACCTATTTTCAAATTTGTTCTGTCTGATTGCCACTTTGAACGTTGTTGAAGAGTGTTCAAATATTCTCGGTTCCATATAAGTTGAATCCACCTACTAATTTATGCCATCTAGAGATTCTATTTACATTGATTAATTCGGGTTTAGTTATGGCTGTCATTGGCCCTTCGATCAGGAGATGACCTGATGTCAAAACCTCCATATCATTAATGTCAGTTGATAATGAAGTGATCCGACGCGAATTCAAAATAGATTCGATTTGTGTTATTACAGTTAATAATTTCTCAGATGTTAGTCTGGCGTTGCCTACTGTTTATTTGCGCTATTATAGTATATATACAGAACGCCCTCTTAGTTCTTAGATACACTCTTTTGCAAAAAAAATCGAAGCACGAAGGAGGAAGGGGTTGTTTTTGATGAAACTGAATATGTGTATAGCTCATACACAGATAATAAAATTATTAAAAAATCAAGGTCATAGTACCTGTTCACGGCTCACAATCACCCACTGACTGTTCAAATTAGTAGTAGGTCGAACCGCCCCTGGCGGCAATGCATGCTTCAATTCGTCGAGGTAAGGAGTGGTAGAGGTTCCTAATGTCATCTTGCGACACATTCTGCCACGCATTCACCAGTTGTCTCTCCAGATCTGCGATATTTTGTGGTGCCCGAATGCTGTCATAAGAAATAACGCCCCACGCCATCACACCAGGGGTTATAGCTGTATACCTTTGTAAAACAAAGGTTGTTCGGGACCGCTGATCCTCTCTTCTCCAAACACTAACACGGTGCTCATCTGCTTCAAGAGTGAAGCGGGATTCATCGCTGAACACTATACGATGCCAGTCTGGTGGCACCCATGATGATCGGCTGCGACACAACTCCAGACGACTCCGCCGATGTTGTGGGGTCAAAGGAAAACGTCTTAAAGGCCTCTGTGAGCGTAACCCAGCCCAAGACAAGCGTCGTGAGATGCTAGACGGTACCACGGGAGGTATAGATGTGGCTGTACGCATTGAATAGTCGACAATGATACCATTGGGGCGGTTCGGGCCTAGCGAACCATCGTCCTATCTTGCCTCGCATTTGCGCTCCTTGGCCTTCCAGAGCCTTCATTTCGTCGGCAATTTCTTTCTAGCAACCATTTCTGCCAACGTCTTTGCACAGCAGTGTCTGTACGCTGAGGGTGGCGGTCTATTGCTCGATATGACTCAGCTTCACGCAACCCTATAATGCGACCACTTTCGAAGTCGTTTAGTTATCTGTAAGGTCTTCGATATCGTCGTAATGGCATCTTTAGTTGCTCCTTTACGGAATTACAATGGCAGAAACAAAAAAAAAAAAGATAAAATTTTCGCCTCTGTTACTGGTTTTATACTTTGCGAATTGCGCGCTATGATTGCAATTCCTGTTTATTTGCCTTGAAACTTTGATCATTTGCATGTTCGATCAAGATGTGTTTACATATCATATTTCGTCACGATCGCAAAAGTCCTTCTTGGTGCTTCGATTTTTTTTGCAAAAGGGTGTATTTTGCGGATTTTATCCCTGCCTTCCACAGCCCATCAAAATTAGGCGTTCGAGGAGGAATAAATTTCCATTGGATTCCTTCTTCGGATACAGAATTAGCTAACCTTTCTTCAGGACGCCTAATTAAATTGTTAAGTTTTTGCAAGTCAGCGTTAGCACAAAGTTTTTTTGCGTTGTCGGAAGATATAACTGCCATTTTCCCTCTTCTTGCAATAAATGGCTTCAAAGTTGCAATGAAGGCAGTTCAGATACTAATTCCAAATGAACTGAGTTAAGAAGCAAACGAAAATTGCTAAATATACTTATGAGATTTATCTATTTATTTTTAACTAATAGCTCATTTTAAGTTGAAAAGTCTTTCCTATTTACTCTCTTCTCAAGTTAATTTGAAGATGGATTAGCATTGATAACACAAAGTAAATAAATGGCTGCACCATATGCGTGTTCTGAAGCATCACAAAATCTGTGAAGTTGTACAAAATAATTGTCGTATAAAACATATCTACTCACCCTTAACTTGTTTATCGATTACATGGAAACGGTGAAATTTTGCCAGTCTTTAATTATGTTTTCAGGTAGAGATCCATTCCATTCCAGTTTTAACAACCTTTGAATTTTCAGCGGCTTTAGTTAAGTGTTTAAATGAAAATCTTAGCCTTGTTTATGCTCGTTGCACGTAATCCTAAAGGATCATAAATTCAGATCATATCCGATAGAACTATTCTTTTAGTGTACATGACTGGTTCCTTGACTGATGACTTCAAATAAAAGCAATCTAATCTTGGGTTCCACCTCAAGCCTAGCGTCTTGATGTTCAAAATCTTCGTCGGAAGTATTAAATAAATATTCGGTATTGTCCCCTGAGCAAGGCAAGAGTTCTGGGTGTTTGGCGTATCACTTGTGTAATTGAAAACCACCGCGTGCGAGTAATTTAATTAACTGTGATTGTAGGTTCTGATCCTCCGTTAAGGTGTAAGCTCTCGTCAAAACATCATGTACATAAAAATCTCGATATACTACTTGCGCTGCCAGCGGAAAATTTTTTCCTTCATCAATTGCAAGTTGGTTCAGCGTCCATGTTGCGAGATATGGCGCATTTGATGTACCATAAGTAAGCGTGTTTAATCTATAAATCTTAACTGATTCACCTTCACTAGGTTTCCGTAAGATTCTTAACAAGTCTCTTTGATGTTCCTTAATTAAAATCTGACGATACATCTTAATGATATCTACAGTGAAGACGAATTTATGAGTACGAAATCTACAAATAATGTCAAATAGTTCATCTTGAACTATTCCACCGTTTATTGTTTAGAGATCGTCCGCTAGTTGTAGCAGAACTTGCAATCAAACACCACTCCTAATTTAGTACTAAGTTTATTTGGTTTGTAAATATCGTGATGAGCCAAATACGAAAAACCTGGGGTTATTTAAAATTAGAAATTTCTTCCGAGTATCCCAATGCCTGGTATTCATGAATAAATTCTTCATTCAAAGTTGAATAGTGTGAGAAATGCTTAAGTAAATAACTTAATCTTTTTTTGGCATTTGTCACTTGTGCCTACTAATTTTCTCCATACCCCATCAAAGGCAGTTTGAAGGTAAACAGATATAAACACAGAGCTCTGTTAAAAAAGCCACCTTTAATTAACTTGATAAGTCTGGCTATCTGTTCTACAATATTCTGATTTTGCCTAAAATTCACTTGTCTGTCAGAAATATAGTCATATCTCTGCAAGTAAAAAAAAAAGTCTATTAATGATTGGTCATTCTGTTAATTCACACAAAGGTACTACTGAGAAAGGTATGTTCATAACTTGATAATGCACTTGGATTTTTACTATTTTTGAGGATTAGTAAAAATTCTAGAGAATTCTCAAATGTCTTACAAAATACTTTTATTATTCAGGAAGCAGAACTGCATGCACCTTTATGAAAGTTCAGGGTTTTTCATAAAGATATAAGGCAACTGTATGCCAATTCAGAGTTATTTTCTGTTTTAACAAGTTCATATAACTATTGTACTTGAGAAGACGTTACCCGTTTGAACAGTGAATTTTCTGCTAATAGAAATGGATATGTATGATTAAAAACTTCATGACCTATTTTCTCTAGAGTTTGATCAGTATGGTTCAAGTTAAGATGAATTATTAAGTTAACTAAGTGTGTAAGGTTTTAGTTAAACTAACAAAGTTTTATTTTAATTTAAATCTTTCTATCTCTTCTCTGTTTCAACTTCCCGTCAGAAGAAGCGCGCGTTTTCAGCTTATGCTAATTTGAAGTAGAGCCAAGTACTATTTAAACCAGAGGTGAAACCTCTTAGAGTGAGAGAGCTTTTAGTCTCAGATCACGGTCATTCTGTTCGACGTTCGCCTGACCAGCTAGCAGCTAAAATTATAAGCCATAGTGCTTACTACGTGATTGCTTATTGAAATAAATTGAAGTGCGCTAGTATTAGTATTTCTTGCTACGCACTATTTAGTTAGAGGCCAACTCCGCGATTTGCTCTGTGAGCAAAGTTTAATTAAATTTCTATTCAGTTTTAGTATCAAATTTATCTGATTGTTAAGTTAGGCCCAAGAGTGATCTTTTACTTTCTGTATCCCTCCCGAGTTGGGAAGTGTGTAAATAATATCGATTTAATAAAAGAGGATTTTAAATCCCCTTCAAGTGCAGTTATTCTTCAGCACAGTATCTACACCAGAACACAGCTGATTTCAGCTCCCTGTTCCAGATCAGGACGTTAAGGAGTTACTTCAAAATGTTTGCCAAAGCTACACACAGAACACTGAGTCCTGACAAGTGCTATTAAGTTATGATAATTTCCCCCTCTTTCCAAAAAAGAACATTTTCATCTAGTTTCATTTCATATTCATTAAACTTGGAACAGAAAAATATAGAATATAAATTGCTAATTTTCTATTCTGAAAGTTAAGACCAAGAATCTAAAAAGCATTCTTTTTGTGATGCAACCACTAAACTGAAAGAAAGAACAGTTTTGACCGACAGGCATAAAATAGAAAAAATTATGATGTATGAATATATGCTGAAATATTTAATATTTTATTTTCTGTTTCATTGGAATTAAGGTAATTAAAATGCTGCTGAATGATGTAAAGTATTAACTGAATAATAATTCAGATATTTTACATGTGCACTTTCAAGGAAAATAAAAATAACCTTGCTTATTTAAAAACACAAATACAACATAAATACATAGAAAATTATATATAATTAGGGTATTTAAAATTATTTATAGAGAATAAAATTATACATACAGAGAGATGTATTTTACAATAATACAATCCAGGAAAGGCATTTTTTCTTTTTATGATTAAAAAAGGAAAAGTAATGTTAGCCTCAGAATTTCTGAAATTAATACAAAGAATATTTGTTTAAAGAAACATTTTCAAGTTAAATAATGTATAACTGTAACTAATATTTTTATGACAAAATAAATTCACTAATACATTTTAATACATTTATTTAAAAAATTATTATAAGGTCTACAATTCTTGAAATTGTTATTTATTTGTAGCAAAAATAAAGCTTAACTATAAAAAATGAGAGCACTATTTAAAAAATATTAGTAATGAAAATTAAAACTAGAGCTACAATCATTTTACATTTACAATTATAATAATATTTAAATACAATACGTATGCATAATTTTAAGTACTGGCTCATTTATGTCAAGTTTCTCAATATAATTATTTGAAACATACATTTTTAGAGAAACTTGTTAATCCAACTTTATTACAATGCAATTACACACATTTGCAGATTTTTTTTTAATAATAGACACTTTAATTATTTGAGATCCAGCGCTTTCTCATATATATCTGATTTGTATCATATTCTTTTACTCTTGATCATTTAGAATAACGTACTAATTTTTAGCTCCAACCTCCCCACTCCATAAACATTTTCAAAATCCTATTTTAATCAAACATATTAAAATACTCGCACAATATTTATCAAACTAACAGAAGGATGCTAAAAAGTGCTGGGCACGATCTTCTTTCTACAATCTTAGAATAATTTTATCACTATAGGGAGAAAAAGCGTTCTTTAATGGCAATAAAGAGAATCATTGATGAAATCATCTCTGTGTAAAGTACAAAATTTACAAATATTCATTTTTAAATTTCTATTCCTAAAACAGAAACTCGATAGGAAATCCATAGAGTCTGTAATACAAACACTGAGAGTGTGTGCATCAAAATCAAATGTCATAGCTGCCAACTGTAAAATATGAAACATCGGGAGGTTTCCAACGATTTTCATGCTAAGTGGTGATGCCATTTTAAAAGAACTCCATTTCACTTTATAACACGTTTCAGGTTGATAAAAAATACATTAACGTTTAATTAGTAGTAATTGATAAATTTTATGCTCTTGGGCTAATTTCATTTTGCAATTTTTTTACACTTTTATGCTGACAAAATCCCAAGAAGGGCATCAGAGTATTTTTTATTAAACTACTTTTAAATTCGATGAAAATAGAATTAATAATTAATACACAAAGCTGTATGCTTAAACTTAGTAAGGTATCATTTATGGACGTGCAACAAAATTAAATACAAACATTGCCTGCATCTTCATAAAAAAGTTCTACAAATGTTGATAGTATATTAATAAAAACAATTATCATGAAAATAACTACAGGTGGGAGAATGGAATTTCCATACTTTAAGGTTCATTAATTCAATAAATTTAATTTACAGCTCGGAAAAATTTTCTGATGCAAAGGCCAAAAATAAAAAATAAGGAGATTTGATTACATTTACTAGGAGATGTGATAAAAAAACGAACATATCCCGGTAAAAAGGGAAAGTTGATAAGGATGAACTGTGAATAAGGAATATGCTAGCTTTCAACAGGGAACTACTGAGAACAAAAATTTACCAAAGTTTTTTTTAAGGCATTAATTGTAGATACTGTGCATAAAGTTCACAAACTAATTTTATCACATCACCAAATGTTGGGGGTAAAACACTATTGTTGAGACACTGGAGATCATACTGTGTTTATAATACATGAACAATTGGCCTTAGCAAAATATGCATAACTGTCAACTACTTTACCACTTTCCTGGGTAACAAAACATTTGAATGTCTACAAGAAAGAACAGTAAATGGATACTCTAGTGATAATTTCTTTAAAGGCCAAAACATTTAAGATCCAAAAGTCAAAATAAGAGTATAATTTTTTTTGGGGGGGGGAGGATAAGATGGTATTTTGAAGATTGATTACTTTTAAAAAGGTTAAATAGTTAACATAGAATAATTTAAAAAAAAAAAAAAGCAATGCGGCAGGGATAAAATAGTGGGATATTTATGACATTAATCAGAGTATCAAAGGTCTACTGCTCTGTTTGTCAGTCACATACATGTACATTTTGATATTACAATAAATTTCTGAATCAATAAAAAGGAAATACTGAAAGAAAGTTGATGATGAGAACTGCAGAAAAGTTCCCTGTTTAGAGTTATGCACCTGCTTACAAGATAACAGACGTTTTGAAGAAGCTTCTGTTTAAATGCATAGATTATTCATTTTAGTTTCAGTATATTCAATATACAGATTTCATAATTTTATGATTCACTTCTTGGTCAAGTCAAGAGCTTTTCAGCAGCAAAACGTTCTTGGTGTTATAAATTAATGGATAAATTTCTCTAAAATAATGTCAATTAAAATACATGAATTTATCATGATACAGTAAAATAGTAATACACAATACCAAATTAATCAAAATACTGTATTAAACAAAATTGCATTATATTTAATTTTAATAGTAATGTTTCTTCAAGACTGTTTGTAATGACACATCAGTCACATTAAAACAACTCTGTTACTCAAATTATAACAATTTTATACAAAGATATTTCAAAGTACTTTTACATAAAATTATGTTAAATACAGTTGAGGAAAAAAAATTCTAGTGCAATTAAAGTTATATAGTAAAATAATATATACAGCCAAATTTTACACAAAAAAGTGATTTGAATGAGAGATTGACCAAAAAAGTTGAGATAAAAACTGTTATCCATATTTCATTAATTACTGAAAATTTTCATATTTAACAATTTATTTAAGACAAATCATAACTGTCTTAAAAATATTGTACTGAAAATATAATGATTTATTCTAAGAAATCTTATTAATGTCATCACATCTGACATAGTGAATGGAATGCTTTACATAAAAATTCCATGCATAATTTTTCTTTTTTATTTAAAAAAATTACCGACAGCATTTTAAACAATTACTGATACTACACAAAATTCTTCATTCTCAAACTATATTAAAAATACGAATTACTGAAATGTACAGCTATAATGAAAACTAACAAAACAGAATGGCTTCAAAATATATATATTAACTAAAAACATGTTATGTAAAATAAGGTGCTTTATTTGTTGAAAAAATAAATACTGCACATCAAAACTCAACATTCGCCTCAACTATAACTTCCTTTCTGATAAAAGTCTGCAATGAATTTTTAATATATTAAATCTAATTAATAACTAAAACTGCTGTATCTAAATAACAGACATTTAATTTCACAGTTTCTGAAAATTAAAAGAAGGTAGGGAATTAAAAATCAAACAATCAAGAATAATACATATTTGAATATAAAATTTTAGAGCAATCTTAATCAATTAACATTGCTTGGTAAATGTGATTCAGATCGTACTGAAAAACCGAACTTTTTTACATTTCATAAATCAGAAATTATGAAATATTTTTTACTACAACAGCAAGTAAATATTTGATACACAGTTAACATACATTTCTACCAAATTAAAAACTTTACAAATATTATCTATTTCTAACAGTTGCTTCAGGGTCTCTAAATGTAATGTTGATAATAATTTATATCTGATTTATTAGGTTATTTAGTCCCCCCCCAAAAAAACCCTCACATTTCAAACAAAGCACCCAATTTACATCAAAGAATTTTGAATACATTACATAAAAGATTTCATATGTAATTTTTTCAAAGATTGTTCAGCTGGCTGTTATATTTTTACAGAGACATCTATTGAACTTTTACAAAGGATTAGTTTGAACTATACAGAATTTATAATATTTTTAATTATAAAGTTTCAGCTCATTTCTGTCTCTTTTGTATACTTGCTATTGCCAGTAGAGGATTCAATTAATTATTCCATAAATTACAACTTAAAAATGCAATTAATATTCAATAAATTAGTAACCATCAAGTATTTATTTAATTAATTAGTAGATTAGAATTAGTAATCAATTTCATATTTGAACATGATTTAATAATTGTGAATCTAGTTATTTTAAATCATAAATCATCTTTTGTTTTGAACTGGATATGTGAAAGGTTTTTTTTCCAGTTTTATTGAGGAAATCCTTTTGATTTTAGAAATTTGTTTATGGTATTCGTTACATAATAACAGACATTATGGGATTGTCCTGCCTGTTAAAAATTACTGGCATAAGCACTGCACATTATTTTCTAAGCAGCAGAAGAAAAAAATAGGGGTTAAAAAAGAAGCATATGAAACTGTCTTTATATCAGTTTTCTTCCAAATACAAAGCAGAAGTGGGTTGAAGAATATGTAACATTTATGACAATAATGCTGTTTTAAAATGAACACACCAGTATTTATTTTAACATTTTTGTAATGGTGAGAATCAACCTGAGGATCAACCAAGGCCTAAAAGACTGCAAGAACTGAAACACAAGGGATTGTTAGAAACCACTGCCAGCAATGACAAGATTACTATGATAGCAATGGTAAAGATCAGCTTCATGGTATAATAACTGAGAAGTAGATTTCTACTGTGGGATTTGTGGTAAAGTTGGACATTTATGTATGACATAATTATCAGAAAAGACAAAGAGAAAAGAGTAAATTCTTATTTGTTAAACCTTGTCAAGTAAAATGCACCAGGATTTTTACGTAAGAGGTAATTGATAATGGAAATGGATTCTCTATCAGAATGTAAAATGACACAGGATTTTTGTTGGCCAGGCAAATCTCCTCAATCTACTGCAAAACACACTTTACATACCATAAAATGTAGTAGACAGCTAATTGGTTATTTGGCCTGTTCCTAACTATCAGTGGAACAATCTATTGGCAGTTGCTGTCACCAAATCAAACATAAAATGGAGTGTTATATTACCATTATTTGGACAAGCTTTGCAATGCTCTCATAGGAAAGTGCCCATAGCTGATGAATGGTCAAGAAGCTTCATCATAACATGCAAGACAACACATACTCCATCATAGCAATGCAAGACAACATACATCTGTCTGAACTCATAGAGCATCCTTCTTTTTCACTGGGTATTGCTACAAAAGATTGTCACCTGCTTTAAAAAACTTTCTTTAAAACAGGCATATGAAAATGCAGAGGATGTTCATGTTAAAATAAAATAAAATGAAATAAATAAACTATTAAAAAAACTTTTTGACAACAAAGAAGATTCAATCTGCAGGAAGGACTGGAAAAATAATTGATAGTTTGCAGCAGTTCACTGATAAAGATAAAGAATAAACTGTATATCGACAACCCATACACGTGTTACACAACATAATAGAATTGAAATATATTGAATTCTTTCATTGAAACCACAGGAAATTTTGCACATTTCCAACGTACTGTTTTTTCTTTTTTTTTCCCCTGTTAAAAAAGTTATGGTTTCTGATCCTCAATTTGCTTACTAGCAAAATATTTCTAACTAATAAGAAGGAAAAAAGGATACAACAGAACACAAAATCAACATATTTTACAAAAAGTGGAAACATAAAAAAAGCATATTTATATCTATATGAAGGTGAAATAGCAACATAATATGCTATGACACTCTATTTTCAGTTTTAGAAATTCAATACATAAAAAAACTTTTATTACATACTTAAAATTAAAAAATTTAAAAAATAAGTAAAAAAATAAACCTGCTATGCCACCTCATTCATTAATAAACAAAACTAGCAGACATTACTTAAAAAATCATTAATTTAATAACAATTAACAACTGTGAGAAACATTAATAATTAATTTTAAATTTGTACATGATGCAACTGTAACTACTATGGATTTTAACTATGTCAAATTTTAAATCACTGTTTTGTTATGTTTTTTAGGTTATAATACGAAAAATTACAGATTTTTCAAGATTCTTATATATTAACACAACAATTTTAATAGACTTTGCACAAGAAGATTCTTCGGTTTTAACAAACAATGTTGCCATTTTTATGTGTATTTTTTTCCATGGAATTGAATTCCAAATTGCAAGTTTTTCATGAACAAATTGTGACAGCAATTGCCAAGAAATTTCCACTAAAGCAAGGAAAAACAGCTGCTAAGTATTTTATTGATTAATTTTTGAGAAAAATATCTAATTAGAATGTATATATGTACCAAATAGTTTTTTTAATGGTAAGATATATTTTATCGTCTATAAAAAACTGCCAAATTATGCCAAGGTGACTGCACTAATTCATACGTACCTTTTTTTTTTTTTATTCTACTTGTATTTACAACTTCATTGAATCAGTAATTTCATTTACAGAATATAAGATTTATTTTTTTTTAAATCTCAATAATACACAGACACTATTTTACATACTAAAGTAATATCCTATACAAATCATTTAATTTTAATTTGACATCAATATTGCATAAGTAGTAAATATCCACATCCTATTTTACATTCATTCACTAACTGAAACAATTCGGCTATAAATTACTTAAGTTCAATTTCAAATAAATTAAACAAATACGTAATTTTGTTGCAAATGACAGATTGCTTAAATAATTCTATATTATATGTACTATTTACAAAGATAAAATATTTCAAAACAAAACAATCCCTAAATAGTAACACTTTATTTCACATATTACATGTCAGTTTTACACTGTGTTTTATTACACATATGAAATTACACAGCAGATTTGTTGATTCTTGATATATAATTAATAGCTGCTTATTTTTAGCAAGGACGGAGCATACAATTGTGCATAGTATCAATATTCAAATGATTTCTACTTCCTAATACTCTTATGAAAGATATCGGTTCACATCAAATTATTTTGAAAAATTAAATTTGCAATGTTCAATTTTAGTCTTGTTAATAATATGGATTATTTAATATTTAAACATTATTTATAATATGAGGCAATTAATCATTTAAGAGTCTTCACATGCAAGTTTGAAGGCTATGATTTCATATGGCTTATCACATCACAGTTTACATCTTTGCATGAATCAACTGAAGTTAAAGGCCTGTTTTCAGTATCTGAATTCAAATGAATTACAGCCACTGTACTATTTACTGAACTACGATTCATAGAATGAGATGTTACTGGAACACTATATGTTTCACTACGCCGTGTTTCCTTCCTCCATAAAGAATTACGATCCAATTCTTGAGGAACAACAATAAATATTTCACGGTCTTTCCCTCGGATTTGTTCACGAAGGTAGGAAACCAGGTCAGTAAGCTAAAATATGAAACAAATGAATTAAATTAGACTGCTGAATTGAAAAATTATTACAAGTACAAATTTTCTTCTTTAAAAAATTCTTAAAGCAATATTGTGATTTTTCCGTAAAAATATGATACAACCAAAATAAAGTGAACATTAAAAAAAAAAAAATTAAAAAAAAATTAAAAAACATATTGATCACAACTAAATATAAAAAATAAAGTAAGAAACAAAGTAGAACCATTATTTTTAGCATGCCACACCATAACCTTTAATATTAAAAAGCTCAAAATTAATTTCGATGCATGATTTTCAGTACAATAATTTTAATACATGATATCAACTTATACACTGCTCTCAAAAAATAATAATAAAAGTATATTCAACAATACAAGATCAAATATATTTGGAATACTTATTCTTTGTAAAAGTAAAATTCTTACTTTATACAAAATAATTATATCGTTTAATCACAAAATGACATTACATTAAATGTAAATAAAAACGAATTAGATTGATATTAATTATCCCTCCATCCTGAAAGAGTTTACTCATATTTTATACGAAATTTTCATTCATCATCAGGAAACCCAAAAAAGTGAAATGCCTTAATTTAAAATCATATCTGAAGGCACACATGCTGAAATTTATTCAAAGTAATTCAGATACAAATATAAGATAAATTGTGAATAATAGATTTATAACTACTAAGAGCCAAGGCAAAAATTTTCACAATGAAAAGAACAAACAGGAAGACAGGAAATATATATGATTAACTAACTAGCATTATTTAACATGATAATTATAGAAAATAATTTGAAAATACAAAATCTAAGCATATGAAGTAAACCTCTCCTCCTCAAATACAAAAGTACACAAATGCTGTAATTTTTGCTACTGTTATTTATCTCACAGAGGAATTTCCTTGAATAGTATGGTAACTGCAGCTCCATATTAATTATCAACCATATTTAATATCAAATGCAATTTTAACTTGTTTTGAACAAAAATTAAACTGCATCACTTAGTTTGCTAAAATGTCAAATTAGAATGATGGCACTCATGATAAAATTGTTGGGTTTTAATAAAAGTTTCCCACCGCTGTAAATATCACCTGCACAAACAGTTCATGTTGGCATGTTTAATCACATTTTGTCAAACAATTTTTGGTATTTGAAAGAAAAAGACTTGTTTTAGAACACTGCGTTGTGAAATCTGTAAAAACAAAATATCGTTATCATTAAGTAAAAGGTGTCTGAAATGGAACTATCCTGCTACTAGATTAGAACCATCATTTACTTCCAGTTCCACTGCAAAAAGTTAGCTACAGAATGTCACCAAATCATGTGTACAGCTTTAGGTACTAATGTTGTATCATATGACACTGTGAAGTTTTGTACCGAAAGTTCAAAAACAAGGGGAGGAATCCCCTTTAGAGATGCTGTCATAGATGCTAATCCATGGGAAATGCTGGAATTTACTTTGCACAAGAGGACATCAATGCATCCAGCTTACATCGGCAACAAAAATAGAACTGAGAGGGGAAACTAACAATAGCTTTATCCACATATCTGACAATGTGCCATGTTCTTTAGGAAAATAAGAAAACATTTTGATGCATTCGAATTTTTATTCTGTTTTATAACTTAAACATTTAAAATACTAAATATGCAATAACAAAAGTAAAACTCAGCTACTAAGCATGCACTGATAAAATTGATGCTGAGGCTACAGTCCCAATATATCAATTATTCCCACAGTCTAAACAAAAGTGATACTAGTATGTAACAGGGAATTATCATTATTAAATGCCTATACTTACTATTCATTTTTGGCATTTATGAAACTAGACAAACGTGATAAAAATTATAAGTAAATATCCCTAAATATACAAAGCACTTCAAAGAGGTTACACAACTAAAATATCCCTTAATCATATTGTAGAGATTATTTTAAGTTTCTAACATTTATTTTTAGACATGCTTTAACTGTCCATTCTGGTTTCTCACCTACTATTACCTACCAGAATAAGTTTTTAGTATCACACTGCACGTAAATGAGGTAGAAAGAATATTTAAAGGAAGGTGTCACTTACTCCAGCAGAAGAGCTTAGGAGTCCTTATTGGCATGTATTTGCCATCAGGCTAACTTCGTTGTTAAAGCTCACTATGGCCGGTCATATTGTATGTGCTTGCTGATATTCAGCGATTAATTTAATTAAGGGGAAACTACATTAGATAATTTTTTACAGCCTCAGCTAAGTTCAGTTTAGTTTAGCATCAGATTAGTTTCGTATTTTCTTATCTTGAGTTAAAGCTTTAGTGGAGACTTTTCTGAAAAGGGTCATCTGAGAAAGAGGCCATCTATGTTCTTAGTTTGAGATTATAAAGGATGAGTTTAAACCTTATCTGGACTTTTCATTTACACACTTGGACACAGCAATAAGTTGCTATATGGTTAAAAAAGGTTTCTACTAAGTTAAGCAAAGTAGTTAGAAACATCACACTTCATTCATGTTTCAATGTATAAAAGGTATTAAATAAAGTAACCCAATAATTATAACTTTGGTCACTCTTTGTAAAAATGTATGAAATAAACTGGTTCATAACATGAAAAATTATGACTAAAAAATTGTCAAAATTTCATAACCACTTTCATCCGAAGCAAAAATATTGATGTTATGGTTAAAAAAAACTGAAATTTGAGATACAAATTTTCAAGTTTCAGTATTTCTACAAATGGGAACTCAAAATTCACTCTTCTATATAAATGTTTATACACACACACATACATCTTATAATTTTTTCTGAAAATATTTAAATCCTTTTTGATTGCATTGTTATTTTTCTGTATTGCTTCACTTGGTTACTGTATTTCCTCATACATCCTCCCCCATTTATTACAAATTTTATCATTCAAAAATCAAAAGGGGAAAATTATGTGAATAATTTGATTTCTGAAGGACATGACTATTGTGAGAATACAACAAAAATAGTAGCCATAGATTAACTAGAGGTAATTATCATGATATTTCTTTAAAAGAAATCTACTCTCAACAAGAATTACTACAATATTAACATTGAAATATCTATTAAGATATCTTCATTTCTACTCCCCTGTACCTTGAATCTTGCCCATTCTATTGTTATCTCTACTACTTCTTAAGCCTCAAATCATCTATAAATAACTAGAAAATGTGAATGTATAGTTGACTCAGCAAAACTGTAAAGACTGAATATCAGTTTGTGTTTGCTTCACTGAAATTGGTCAATTCGTGTATTACACTAGCATAAAATTCAACAGCTGGAAAAGTTTGGTGTGACTTCTAAGGTATTTTGCTACCTAAGGTCTGTCTTTGTTAGTAAGCTGAAAGCAATCACAATGTGAATGAATCTATTTTACAGTTTAGGGAAGCTCATTCTCTGAATGCATTGAGAAAGGAGAAAATTATGTAAAAATTAAGAAATTCAGAACCTGGTGCTAAAAAGCTAGGGGGGAGGAATATGCAGAGGAAAAATATGCGAGAGGAAATACAGTAATTAATTATTTGTTTCTTTTAACATGATAATTTTAAGATTTATTTTGTGTTTAATCAAATCTGAGGTTACTTCTGTGCATATATATTTCTTAAATAGAATTATAAAGCTAGGTGAACTGCAACTTAGAAATTATTCTGAGACTGATTTTGGGAACCGACAGCAGTTCTTACATACTAAGGAAGAACTGCTTAATATTCTTATTTTCCTTGAACTGCTTCATGCTATTTATTTTCATGTCATGAATTTCTATAAATTGTCAATTTCTTCTTGCTTACTTAGAGTGGTTATTTAAAAAGATATTAACCTTCCATGTACCCCCCCCCCCATTTCCATGGGATACGAAATTCGTCTCGTAATACGGGTCGCGTGAAAATAGAGTGCGTAAGTTTATTTCTCTTACTGTCAGTACGGATCTTGCTTTTCCTCCACGTAGACTGAGAGTATTGTAATATTCATATCTCATATTTTGTTTTGCACCTAGATGGCACTACAGATTTATATCATTGTAAGAGAGTGCTATTGTTCCTTCACAGTGGAACATGATCAACGTTGTTGCTTCTTTCATTGGAGAATAATAAGAAAATAGTAAATATGCTTAGTTCTTTTCATGATGTGTCATCTATATCAGCTTATTCATGAACAGCAAAAGAAAAACTAAAGCCAAAAGTGATTTATGATTATAACTTTACAATGGGTGGTGTCAACAGATGCAATCAGGAGATGTCATACTACTCCAGTACCAGAAAACAACTTCATAAATATTACAAGAAAATACTTTTCCATACATTGCATCAAGCAATGTGAAATTCGTATATAATATACATAAAAATAAAAAACATGAAAAAAATCCCTTTTTAATTCCAAGCTAGCTGTGACTGAGGAAATCTTTGACAAATAATATTCTACTATATGCTTATCAATATGGTCTAGTGATGATAGTATGGACTTTATTTGCCTTGTAGGGAGCATTTTGCAAACCACATACCACCAAATTCTATAAAAACAAACAGGAACCTAGAAGACAATGTGTTATGTGCTGCTCCAAAAAAAGACAACAATGGGAAAAAATATGCAAAAAGACTTGCATTTGGTGTGAAGAATGTAAAGTTGGATTATGTTTATAGCCATGTTAATTTACCACGGTAAAAAAAAAAAAAAAAAAA
>KK117096.1:550751-561549 GCA_000611955.2 Stegodyphus mimosarum | reverse complement strand
TAATTAGATCATGAATTTACAATTTTATAATCAAATAAAATCTTAAATTTAATCATAAAAAAGATTAGACCATGTTTTTTACTCTAGAATCAGAATAAAATATGTAAGAATTAGGGAAAAAGGTACAGTTGAATATCATAATCTCATACTTCAAACAATGTAGTTTATCTTACTTTCGTTTATCAAACCACATAGCTTCATAACCTTTCAACTGTAGTGCAGCCATTAAAACATTCACATCATAATTACCAAGACCAAGCATGCTTTTATGGGGATTCACCAAGTTATCGGGAGACAGACTAAAATAAAACAACATGCATTAAATATATAGCATTATCAGATGAAATTATACAACTGAATTTTAGAAAGAAGCCTCAGAATAAAAAATAAAATTATCTCTCTATCAGTTCCTCACACACATATACACTTTAAAAATATCAGAATGCCAACTTGCATACTTATGACACTAAAAGAGATAATTTGTATGATAATCTAAAACCTTGTGATATTATTATGCTTATAAATATTATACACAATATGAACTAAAAATTATTTTGTTACATTTGAATTCTAACAAATTAACTGAAAATTAAGGCATTAAAAACAAAATTCGCATAACCAAAATTCAATTTTTAGTCAAAATACAGGATTTAAAAGTTAAGACTATAAAAACAAATCTAAAATATTCTAAATTTCAAAATTATTTATCTCCAAAATTATATGTATTCTGCAGAACTTCAAACACATAGTTAAAAAATGAGCATATGTAAATCAGACAATTCTTTATTAATATAAATGTGTTGAGCCTGAACTGTTATAACTAAATTAGTAATTAAATAATAAAATATTTTATCTTTTATTTCAAACTGAGAAAAATTAGTGCATCTGCAACCCCATTAAAAGTCAGCAACTCATGGCCACTTTGTGGAAACCGTATGTTTGTCTATTTCTAAAGTCCATACGAACCGTTTCCATACATCCAATTATTTCTCTTCATAAATAATAATAAAAAGAAGCATTTTATAAAAATTTAAAAAAAGGTATGAGCTAAAATAAAAATATATAAGGCAGATATTTACATTTTTACAGACTTAAGCTGCCTTGTTTATTAAATACAAAATGTGTAATCTGTGTGGACACATGTGCATGAAATGGTTACTGTTACATGTGTACTCAAAAGCAGGGTTGTGGAGTCAGTAGGGAAAATGACTCACTCCGACTCCTGGAATTTTAAACTTAATGACTTCGACTCCCTCATACATATGTAAACATATACACATGTGTTACAGCTTATTTTTTTTAATATAAAAGAAGAAATAGATGCTACAGGTAAAAAAAAATTATGGATAGCAAATTATTTATATTAATTACTATTTATTATGAAGTGAAAAAACTGGCATTAGTTATTTCTAAGAAACAGTATAGTTTGGGCAAGATCTATGTTAGAGGACCGTAGATACGATTGATAAACCGCTAAGAACAGTCTTTTCACACTAACTTGAGTAAGAGGAAGAGCTGTTACTGTTAGGGCTACTTCTTTTAACTTTCCAGGATAGATTTTTAGAAGTTCTAAAAGAGGTAGATGTCTTGCAAGAGTATCATATTTCTCCATTTCTTCAAAGGCTGCGTAGAAATCTTGTTTCTATTTTTTCATTTTTGTACCTAAAGGCTCTTGGTTCTTTATTTTTATTTGTTTTGCCTTATAGCCTTTTCAATATTATTCAAATATTTCTCAAAATCTAATTCATCACTGGAAGAGGATGAGAAAGACTCTTTCAATGTCTGCAGTTTGACTTTCCTGATTTGAATACTCCAATTGTTCTGAGAATAATTTCATTCTTAATGAAAGTTCATAGATGGCTTTCTTTACCTTTTTAAATTGTTTGTCATCCAACAAAATTCAGTGTTTTGGATCTACATATATTGAACCCAGCAAGATCTCATTGTCTAGCAAACTAGTTTCTCTTTTCTTCTTTGAAGAAACCATTCCTTCTGCAATAAGCCCTCCATTTGAAAAAGAATAAACATCACATTCTTCCATTCTTGACTCCTGTAAATTCTTTAGATTGTAGCTATATACAGTGTAGAAAGGATAGTTTCCAATTCTGCAAGATCATTTCACAGTCTTTCTGTTAGTGAAACATTAGGGTCATCTACATCTTTTAAAAACGGTCTTAATTCTAACAACATCTATATCATCAAATATGTAATTCTCCATCACATTGCTTGATCAATAATTGCTCCTTTTCCTGCTTCCTTCCTAAGAATGCAACAATTTTGGGAGTTCTTCCTGCTATTGCTGCTTCCTAAATTTACCAATGAGATTTGTAACTAAATGAATCAGTTTAATCAATAAAGGCAAATATCACATCCCTTATATTTGTTTATTAATATGTCAATAAAATAGAATATAACTATTTATTAATGTATATCATCCATAAATAGAAAATAACTCAGTTTGTCAATAGTTTTTTTTTTTTTTCAATTCACTTTAATTTCATTTCAAATTCAAACTTTATAAAAAACTGGAGTCAGAGTAGACCTGTATTTAGCATGTATTTACCTAAAAATCTGCCTAACTCCGATTCCAAATCCTGCTGACAGCCCTGCTCAAAAGTATGCACATGCACTAAAAAAAACACTCGACATTTTATCGGATGTTGAAGCCAGAGGTGCAGACAATCAGAAAGAAACAAAAAATTTTAAAAGTAGAGCTTTTTATAATTTCACAAAAGTTTGCAACAAATAATATAAGTTCATTTAAAATACAATTTTCAGTTCATGAGATTGTTACAAAGAAATCTGATTCTCAGTATTTTTATTCACCAAATCAGAGATATGAAGTTTCACGAGTAGATATTTTTCTTTCTTATTTCCTTTGTACCCACCACAACACTGGGAACTCTTTGGTGGCTTTGGAGAACATCCATAAGCTTTCATTGGCGACTTTGGAGAGAAACATTTGTTTCAATACCTTTATGGCTGTGGAGGCAGTACATCACTAGTGAGGCAATAAAGGAACATTCCCAGTGGAATTACTTCACCATTTGGAAAGGAAGCACTATTACAGCAACTCTGTAGACTATTGCATGGAATGATTTTGACTTTTCTTCCATCTTACTGAATTACTTTATGCTCTGGAAACTGACATAGCACATTACCGTCCTGGTTCATCCAACTTTACGTTGTGTACTTCTCTCAAATCCTTTAGATAATATATTTAAATTTTTCCTTGTTATTAAATTGCAACGTTTTAATTATTAACTTTATGCTGGCATCAATTAATTTGATTTTTTAATTTATTTAACATTAATTTTTGCCCACATACTACATCAGCATGTCACTGATAATTTTTCAATATATTTACATAAATATGAATAGATATATCTGGACATGTGGTCATGGTATTTTTGAATATCTACTGTAGGACCCTCACCAACAAGAAGACATGACAGATTTTTCTTTATTTTTTCTCTTTGTGACTGATCATAAGTTTCTAAGTATTTATATGTCACTTTTATTAGTGCATCTGCATGTTAACATGTTTCTATAATCATAATTATTTATTGTTTGGTACTTTTCCACTATTTATTTCCCAATGTTTTAATATTGCGTATTTAATGCATTTGTTCCCTCCACCTATTTGGACGTATTTAAATTTTATCATGTCCAGATCGGATGGCCAAACTAATGGTGATAATTCTTCCACAATTACTGAATCACAAGTATCTCACCCCTCGGGGTAAAAGTTGCTCCCCCCTTTGGAAAAATAAAAATCAAGCTGTTGTTTTACTCACACTGCCCGATAAAAATAAAAATAAATATACCGCATTAAAAAATAGACTCACAGAAGAATTCTCTGAATCAGAAAATGGTTAATTTCAGAGTTGCACTTATGTAATAAGCCATTCCATTTACTGAGAGAATTCCAAGGAAAGTGCACTACTATTTCCTCAAAACGCTGTGACTTCAAAGACTTCCATTGGAAATGCAAAATCTTTTGTTTATCAGCTTAGAATCACTAGATAACTTTGTTAAATGGCTGATAAGATTTCTAAGGTCCATACTTCTACAACAAGCAATACAGTTTTAGTCCTGCTCTATTTAAACAAGTGGAATAACTTTCCTGTAATAGGAGCCAAGGTAATTTTCAATGAAACTTCTCCACACAATACATTTTTCTCGTAGGCACTTGCATGTTCGAGGCTAAGATTGTTGTTATTACCACATGTGTTTAGGAAAAAATGCAAGAAAGTCGATCAGAATACATCCGCGACAAATATACCAGCAGTTGCACAATCATATCGTTTACATGTTTATGACAATAAATCCAATTTGAAATTTTTAACTGATTTTTAATCTGATGTCTAGTACATCCTTTTCTTCAACAACAACTTAAAAAATCAAAACCTGATTATCTCCAATTGTATCTGGCTAACAATTCCAAAATTTCAACTCATGGAACAAAATTAAAGAATGTGGACTTCGATGAAATTTTACTTGGAAATTTTTTTATTACTACAGTTCCTGTTCATATACTAGGAGCTAATTTTTTACAGCATTTTGATCTCTTAATAGACCTTAGATGACATAGACTTATCAAATATCACTAAACTAACTCAACTTGAGTTGGACTGAGAAAGTTCACGGTGCAGTTGTCTTGCTGGAGATTAAATACCTGCACAATACTGAATTATCACCCTACACCAAACATCCAAGATTTTTCCAGTATAACTCCACAGTGACAACATTTTTTTTTTTTTCAAAATTAGATATTGTTTGAGCATATTTCCACTCCATTTGGACTGTGTGAATTCCTATATTTAAATTCTGCACTAAGTGGAGTTGCACAGACATTTCAAAGATTTGTGAATGAAATCCTCATATTTTTTTATGTTTATTTAGATGACATTTTAATATTTATTACTACTGAAGAACAACATACAGCTCACTTCTGAATCATACTCAAAAAGTTAAAGGACTAATTATAAATGTATCTAAGTGTATTTTTGACATATTAGAAATTCCTTTCTTAGACCCTTAATTACTAGGAATGACACCAAAACTTTGCATCATAAAGTTGAATGTATTCTAAATTACCCACAATAAAAAAAAAACTGTTATGAAATGAAAACTGCAGACCACAGCTTCTTTGTAAAACCGAGTTGAGGGTTGCCAGACTTGGCCCAAAAGTGCCCATCTGGCAAAAAATAGGCCATATACCATAGATGGAGTGAGAACATTCTAGAGCAAATTCTTACTGCTTTGCCCCAGAATGTTCTCAAAGGCAGGTCAACAGCTATATAAACCCTGCCTGTATATGGAGTAGCAGTGTATTGTGAGCTTATTGTTTATCTCATCATGTAAATAATGGGGTTAAGGGAAGATGGGTAGAAAATTGGTCAGGTATTTTACCATTAAATTTATTAATTCTGTTTTTTATAACAATAAACCAAAAATTTATTTCTTACAAATGTAGAAACATAATAAACGAATATACATATAAAAATAAATAAAATTTTAAGTCAGTATGTTTACATTTCAGATAATTCAGTCTCTTCTGTATTTCCAATTTTCTGCCTTTTTATCAATAAGGTATCTAACGTAATTTGCGTTTTCCTTTTGCGCTCTGTAAGAAGTTGTTGGTAAGTGGATAAGGCATCCATAACACCCCATCTTGCCTTTGAACTCCTGTCAAAATTTGGGTCATTTTCAATAAATTGGTCCATAATTTCTGTTATAGTGGTCAAACTGGTTTTTAGAAACACTGCTGAAAGTTTTTTTTTTTTTGCTCTTCTTCAGAATCACTACTTTCAATATTTTTGTGTTCTTGGTGCGCTAATTTCTTGAGCTCATCATTCGAAAGACTTGCTGCTGTTCCTTGCACTATTTCTTTAACATCTTCCACATTTACCTTATCTAAACTGGTTTGTTTCACTAATTCCACTATTTCATTCATATTGACAGAGTGTCCAGTGTCACTGCCCTTGCTTAGATCTGGCCAAAAAATTCTTCCACCCCTTTCAAACATTTTTTTGTTACCTCATTCCAAGAAAGGTTTAAGTTTTCTACAGCATGCATGATATTGTAGTTTTTCCAAAACTCTTGTATTGATTGTTTTTCTTCTCCGTCTGTTTTTTCACACACCTGTCTAAATGTTTGCTGCAGGTAATAAGCCTTCAAATTTGATATAACGCCTTGATCCATTGGTTGGAAGTTTTGTCAGAGATCGTTTCTTCTTAACACGTGTTCCTCAATTTCCTGTACACATGGTGGAGGGGGAAATTCTCGCCAGCAGGTTCTGTTGCCAAATCCCTTGGCAAATTTTCCCTCCACTTTCCAGGAGCATAATAGCAAACTAGTTTACATTACATCTATCGAACCTTTCCTTCTTTACATAGACATTCTCTGGCCTAACACTGCATGCAGTGTCGGGGAATCCCCCAATTCAAATAAAAGAGCGTTAAACTGAAACAGTGCTACACAAAATAGCATTAAGTGGGATCTTACTGTTTGTAACTATTAACATATATGACATGAAATAAATAACTTTCTATTACCATTCTTTTTCATCTTGGAAAACTCACTAAACTGCACCAAAGTGGTTGTAATAATACCAAAGTACCTATTTTTCTTTTTTAACTCCTTATTTAAAAGGGTTAAAAATGATAGGACAAAGCTTAATTTGTCATATAATGTAGAATGGGGATTTCAAGATTGCAAAAAGTTAATTTCAAATGCGGTTCTATCGGCATACCGAAAACGAAATGCTGAGTTAATTTCCCAGATTTATGCATCAGACTTTGCAATAGGTGGAACATTGTTACAGCCAGTATACAAAAAGTTTCAATCTTTCACTTTTTACTCTCGAAAACTTCTAGAAACGAAAAGTAATTATAGTGTGCATAACAGGGAAGTATCAGCAGTATTAGCAGCCATCAGATATCTCAAGCTTATGCTCAATGCAAGAAAATTCTCTTTGTTTATTGATCACAAGCCACTAACATTAGCTTTCTGGCAATGTTCAGATAAATTTTTCCAAAGAGAGGCAAAGCAGCTGGACTTTATTTCCTAATTCACTCTAACATTCATCACAAAAAGGGATCAGAAAATATAATAGCAGATGCACTTTCGAATATAATAGCAATAGAATTTCGAATATAATAGCAATTTCGAATATAATAGCAATATATACAGAAAATATAATAGCAGATGTACTATAGCCATGTCAGACCCCATAGATTACAATGAAATTCTAAAGCTCAGCAAACTGATTCAGAGTTAAAAGATTAATAATTCCATGGTTTTGCAATTTAAGAAAATCACATTACCAGACAGTGAAACACCCATTCATTGTGATTTATCAATGGAGTTGCTCAATTCTATATCCCTGAGCAATTCTGCAAGAAATTCTTCATGTCATTACATTATTTATCCCATCCTGGTATTCGGCACGTCAACTCTCAATTTGTTTGCACTTCCCTCTGTAAAGATTACACCAGCTGGGCTATAGAAACTGAATTTCATGTCAGAAAGCACCATCATACCAAATCTCCATCAGGAAAATTTTCAGATCAATCACAGAGGTTCGATCTTGTACATCTCAACATTATCAGTCCTCTCTTACCTTCTGAAGGAAATTATTATTGTTCGATAGTGATAGATAGATACACACGATAACCAAAAACAATGCCAATACCATTTGCATGAACATTTTATAAACAGTGGACTGTCTGATTCAATTGTTAAACCCCCATCACAACAGACCATGGCCATCAATTTGAGAACATTTTGTTTTGTGCCCTTTCATAGCTACTAGATGTCAAGCATACTAGGGCTATGTCTTACCATCTACAGGCGAGCAGACTTATCGAGGAATTCCACCACCATTGAAAGCAACTTTAAAGGCCTACAACATGGACCAATGGGTTGCATCTTTGCCTACACCACTACTAGGTTTCTAGTTTGTTTTCAATGAAGATCTTTAGGTGACAATGGCCGAGTTAATGAATGGAAGGAGTTTCCTTCTATCAGGTGAATTTTGTGATGTGACACTCGTTAGCACATCATCTAAGAAATTATAATGGATTTAAAATCCTATTTTTTGAGTGTACAATCTGCCTAAACTTCTTGTAATGGACAGAAAGCGATTGTTGTCCACCCCCATTTGAGTGGTGCCTGCACTTTTTCTTCAGCATGATCGTATGCTGAAACAATTTCAAGCTCTTTACAATGGACCTTTATACAGTTTACTCAGATGAGAAAAGACTTTCAACTTGGTTATTAAAGGCAGCAGACAAACTGTCTCAATCAATAAACAAGCTTTTTTTCTTTGTGGATAATTCTAATGCTCCTCAGAGTGCCAACACACCGACAGCATTGCCAACATCGCCTCAGAGTGTCAACACATCAACAACTTTGCCAACAACAAGCCTTGAATGACTTGTTTTGTTCTCTCAATGATACATCTCTTTATCATCACTGTGGAAAGAATATGTGGCAGCAGTATATCGCCAGTGCGTCAATACAGGAACTTTCCCCATGGAACTGCTTCATCATTTGGTGAGGAATGACTATTACAGTAATGGTGTAGACAGGTCCTTGGGGATGGCCTCAAAGCTTTTCCTGTCTTATTGAATTACTCAGTGCTTGGCAAACTGATTGTAGTAAGTTATCCTGCTGGTACATCCAGCTTAACACCATGTGCTCCTATCAGATCTTTTCAATAATGTGTTTGTTAATTTTTTCTTGTTATTAAACTGTCAAGTTTTAACTGCTATATGCCTCACATGAACTGATTGACTGGACTTATCTATTCATTTAATTAATCTTAATATTTGTGTACATAATAAATCAACATGAAAAATGTCTAATTCAACAGTGCATCTAGTGTTGACTCTTTTTTTTTTTTGCATTTTTTCCTCCATAAGATATGTACACACTTGTCAGTTGTCATATGATTGTTTGCTTCATCAGTGCCTTTTTTCATACCTTTTTGATGGGTTGGGGATAATCAGAAAATACCAACATCTTTAATAATAAGAGTTCTTAAAATTTCAATAATACATAATAACAGTCCTCTACAGAATCTTTAAATGAAATAAGTTGGATCCTTATTTCAGATTTTCCATACACTAAATGCATTTATGAAATAGCATTTCAATTAACAGATGATGAATTATGCCTGCATTTCAGAATGAAATAAAAATAAAAATACAGATGTACTTTTATAGAAACATCGGACAGTAAGTCTCACCAATGAATTACTTAATCTATTAAAAGCTTTTATAATGCAATTTCAAATTCAAAATCCATTATATTTAGAAATAGGGACTCTGATTTCTTTTCAAATCATTGTAAATAATTCTGTAAAAAAATTTTGATGTGAATATGTTAGAAAATAAAATATGATGTACACGAGAGAAAGAGCTACAATGCTCAAAATTCATTCTAACCCGGACATTATCATTTCAAAGGCCGACAAAAGGTGGCCAGATAGTCTTCATAGTCAAGAATACTTACATCGATGGTGTCACTAAACTCCTACATGAAGGACCATATAATCTGATCCCTAAAGACCCTTCACCTTTGGATCTCTCCAAAATAAAAACTATGATCAAATCTTCACAAATCCTTTCGACCAACTTCAAACAATCGCTTCTGTTGTGAATTGTGTCAGATTATATACTATTACCAAAATTCATAAAAGTGGTATTCCTTTGCACCGTTTTGTATCAAATTTAGGTACTGCTTCATACCCATTGGCTAAATATTTAGTTTCTGGATTTTCAACTCTATTAGATAACAACATTTACACCATAAAAAATTCAACAGGGTTTGTAAAAAATGTTAAAAGCATTTCTCCTAGAAATTTACTTATGATTTCTTTTGATGTGAAATTATTATTCACCAATGTTCCAGTGGAGGGTGCATTAAGATATCTAGAAAACAGACTTTTAATTTCTCCTGCATCGAAACTGATGAGCTAATTTCTCTCACTTAACTCTGTTTGACACAAATGCATTTTGTTTTCCAAAATAAGTATTACAAACAAACTGAGGGATTAGCCATGGAAAGCCCTCTTAGTCCCATCCTGGCTGATATCTGCATGCATTATTTTAACTTTTGGGTCATTTATTCTCCTATCAACAAAATTCCCAGTTGCATACTTAAGGATCCCACTCCGGGTATGAATTTTTTGGGGTACTTACAGAATTCCTTGCCAATGCGGATTAATTTACATTGATCAAATTAAGAGAGCCTTAAAATGTCATGTTAAAGAACATGAGGCATATGTTAGCAAAAAGGAAACACAGAAGTCCTCTATTGCCAGCACTTTTGGTCTGAAAATCAAACCTTTTCAAAAAAGCATCTTCCATTGGTGAATTAAATTTTCTATAAGTATTTCACATTCAAAACAATTTTTCTGTTCTACAGTTAACCACCCTAATTCCAATCCTTCAGCCTCTAAGAAAATTCTTTTTTAGTTTCCTTGTTTCATCAATAGATGGTACTAATAGCTTAACTTCTGTCTAGCCATTCTTATCTCATTAATAACCATACCTTATCTCATTAATTTACACTTTGGCAGCTGAGGATAATGGATTGGTAAAACCATCAAAACTAGTCCTGGAAAATTTGCGAATATAATTCTGTTTTTGTTGTTTGACTTCCAAATTAATCTATAAACTGAATGTTTACATTTTGAGAAGTTGCATGAATTTTTGGTTTTATCTGATAATTTACTACACTGGTTATTTTCAAAATAATTTTGATAAAACTTAAAGAAAGGAGACTT
>KK117096.1:499795-550662 GCA_000611955.2 Stegodyphus mimosarum | reverse complement strand
AAAACTACCGCCCATATTATTAACAAATGGAATCTACTTGGCATAAAAAATATACAAGGTCAATAATTCCCATAAAAATTTTTCCTTCTTAAAAATCTTATGACTGCCTTCTTAACATTTTAGCAATTTAAAAAATTTCTCTTTCCATGCACAAAATAATCAATGTAAAGATATGAAAATTTTTTTTAATTTTCTTACATATTGCAAACATGAAGTTCACTAAAAGAATTTAAATATAAAATATAAAAAATAATTTAGTTTTAACTAAAGTTTCCTGCAACTACAAATATCGTGTGCACAAACAGCTTGCATTGCTTATGTTTATGCTTAGTATGTTTAATCATATTCTGTCAAATGATTTTTAGCATTTGAAAGAAAGTGACTTGCTTTAGAACACAGTGTTGTGAAAGAATTTCGTTATTATTAAGTACAAGATGTTTGAAATGGAAGTACCAAGCTACCAGAGTAGAACCATCATTTACTTTCAGTTCTGTTGTAAAAAGTCAGGTACAGAATGTCACCAAACCATGTGCACAGCTTTAGCTACTAATGTTGTATCATATGACACTGTGAAGTTTGGCACTGAAAGTTCAAAAATAAGGACTATGACATTCAAGAAGCAGATTGCTCTGTTCAGCCTGTTGATGTTGATGAGGCTCACCTGTGAGACTGTGGAAGATCAGTATGCAACCACTCAAGAGAGTTAAGATGTTAGTGCCATGTATATCGCATAAACTTGATGTACAAGTTCAATCACTGGGTGCCGCATGAGCTGACTCAAGCAGACAAGGATAGACATGTTTGGGCCTGCACTAATGTGCTTGAATATCAATGCAAGGACAACATTCAGGATCGGATCATCACTTGTGATGAAACGTGGATTTACTTCAATAACACAGACTGAAAATGAGGTTGGTCTGCACTTGGTAAGTCCCTTCGTTGCATCATAAAGTGCAATTTGACAAACAAAAAGATCATGCTTTATATCTAGTGGGATTGCCATGATATTACCCACAAAGACTACCTGAAAAAAGGTAAAATCCTTGACAGTAAGATGCTAATCCATGTTGACACTGCTGTCAAGAAAAAACATGGAACCGAGTTCCAGCGCAAAAAGGTAATATTTCATCAAGATAATGCAAGACCAAATGTGTCTGCATTCACTTACTAAACTTTGTATGGACTCAAATGAGATCTTTTGCCACACCCACCACATAGCCCTGACATCACTCCTTTGGATTTCTATCTTTTCTCACACCTGCAGCTACATCTTGTTGGTGCTATCTTCCATTCTGCACAGGATGTCCAAAATGAGGTTGATCTGTTTTTGGACTCACTACCACCAAATTTCTGGCTGAAGACTTTGAAAAACTACTAAAGCATTACAGAAAATCATAGATTTGGGTGGTGAATACAACCCACAGTAAAGGTACTCCTTTCATGTTTTTTTTTTTCCTAACTTTATTAAGATTGTTTTTTGGCAGAAAACTTTCATTAAAACCAGATATTATTAATACAAATTTCAAAGTATTATAAGAAAAATACTTCATACCTATGACAAATGTTATCCAAGATCTGCTTGTTGAAAGCATTTTTGTCCTGGAATAAATTATTTAATGCATGAAGTGCACAGAGTTCCTTTACTTGTTTCTCATGGTAAATATTGTGTTCATCTTTGGAACTATTTTTTGAAATAGTTTTTCTATCACGACCAAACCAGTTCTCCACAAAATGCAAACAGGAGTTGTGCATGGATGAAAATGTTAATTCTAAACACTGAAGGATAAAATTAAATACATTAAAAACATCAAATAATCTCACTAATTAGACTATTATATAAAATATACATTAAACTATATGTTTTTAATATTCTTTATATGGACATTTGTTATAACAACAAGGGGAAATATTTGTGCTGCATTTTAATAAAATATAAAATATGGAAGCAGTTCGTATTATTAGCATCAACAGAATAATATATTTAGAAATGAAATATTATCTTAATTCATACTTTTAAAGTAAGGCTATCATAGTAAAAATAAAAGTAGTAAGCTATGGTAAGTTTTAAAGTAAGCTATCGTATCGTAGTAAGTGCTTTTTTAAGAAATACTAACCAAAGTTTTGAATATATTATAATTATAAATTCAACTGTTTTTCAAAGAATGAGAATCAAAATTTTTAATTTATTATAACTCTAAAACACAGTGGCTGATCCTGCTAGTAACTGCAGCTGTTATTCTATTTAGATACGTGAGCAATATTTAGACTTTACATTTGCACTGCCATTTAATTTTTTTAATCACTAATTAAGGTTCCATTTATTGATTAGTTCTGACTTGCTCCAACAAACTGAACTGTGAAATGCATAATTTTTAACAAAAATTGATATATAGCTATCCAAAATGCAACACCATGAAGGAAACATCCAAACAGCATGAAACTTGCATCCTGTATAAAGTGACTGAATAATTACAAATGATTACAATTTCAGAGCACATCATGGATGACTGTAGTGCTCCTTATAATGCATATATGAAGGGAACAAAAAGTGCCATTTTAAATATGTTTTGAGTTTAAAATGCAGTAAGAATTATGCAACCTCACAAACTTACCCAATCATTATAAGAAGTCAGATATGGTACCTGCCATTACTCAACACAGGGTAACCTGGCAGTAACTCCCACAGTAGTGACCCCCCCATTCCCTTACCTTTAAACCATAGCCATTTATATTTGCAATGGTGCACTGAACAGTATAGATAGACATCTGAAAGGCATATGTGTTTTTGGATAAATCACGCTTTTTCCTGCAGTACCATAATGGTTGGATTAGAGTTTGGAGACATCATGGAGAGAAACTGCTCAACTGCTGTGTTATGCACAGTCATACTGGTACTGATACTGCATAGTCACAGTCATACTGATCAGTGTTATGGTGTGAAGTGGCACTGGATTCCACTCCTGCAACCCCTAGTATACATTATCAATACACTTACCAGTCAACACTATATCTCAGAAGTTATGCAGCATGTTTTCCTTCTTTACCTTCAAGGCTTGCCTGTGGCCACAATTTCAACAGAACAATGCATAGCCACATGTTGCATGCAATGTTTAAGTTATCTTCTTAGCTCACCAAATTACATTATTACCCAGGCCTGCCTGTTTGCCAGATCTATCACCCATCAAACATGTCTGGACAATGACTGGAAAATGCCTTGCCTGGCGTGTCATAAACGCAAGTACACCAGATGAACTCTGGCTATGTGTGGAGGCATCACAAGCTGACAGTCCCTAACAATACATCCAAAGCCTCTTTCACTCAATGCTGTAGCATATAGCAGAAGTTAAAAAATATGGAGGCAACACTCATTACTGATTTTCTCATCTTCCTGACCTGAAAGAAGGCTCTATTTCAAATCAATTAACATTGATACTATGTGTAATCTCTGAAGTAAATTTGGCTTTGATATTTCTTCTTCTTTTTTGTCTTGCATTTTAAATGCCCAACAGTGCAGATATACATACACAGTACAAAGTCAAAATCTGTACATCCAAGACCTCTGGACCAACAGCAACAAAAGAAATTTTTTTCTTACAATGTCAAAGAATGGAAAACATAATACTCAAGAAAGCTACGCAATAAAAGAGAATTTTCTTCTGATTAACTGAGATTCATTTATGTCACTTTAAAATACCTACTGGCTAGGAAATCACACCGTGTAGAGACATTAGGTTTTTTAGAAGCCGGAGAGATGAAAAATGTGCAACGCCTTCGCCGGGAATCGAACCGCTGACCTCTGAAATACCGGCTCAGTGTGCTGACCATTACACCACGAAGGCACGCTAAGAATGTGGGAGATATACCTTATATACTCCCCTTTTTAAAGGGCGACTAGGGTTTTAGGGGACCTAGTCGCCAAATCCTGGGTGTGGAGAATCATCATCCACAACCCTTTTAGTTCGGGCACCACTGTAGAGACATTAGGTTTTTTAGAAGCCGGAGAGATGAAAAATGTGCAACGCCTTCGCCGGGAATCGAACCGTGGACCTCTGAAATACCGGCTCAGTATGCTGACCATTACACCACGAAGGCACGCTAAGAATGTGGGAGATATACCTTATAACCGTAGCTTATGATAATACATTAATTGGAGTTACCCAGAAGTGGGGTAGCATTTTGCTATCTGATCTAAACAATAAGAAAAAAACCAAGACATACTTATTTGGTACAACAAGACCATCATTAGAATTCTGGAAACATTTTAAAATAAAATCTGATGCATGGGGCATTGCATGATCATAAGAGGATGTGTCAGCAAATAGTTTTAAAAATGCTCAGTATATCATAACTGAAGTCTTACATTATGATTATAATGCCTTTATCATCAATCAGTTAGGCAATGGTATAGTTCTAAATCAAGAAAACATTGCCATTTTGACATTTTGCATTCATTTAATGAGCCATTTAAATTTCACAATTCAGTAAAAAACCTTTTTTTTTTTTTTATGAAAAACATCTTTTCTCTATACTAGACACTGATCTACACTGGTGTGCAAAAATTAAGGAAAGTCGAAAAATTAGCATATCACCTGAACGAAGAGGCAGAGCGGACAGAAAGACCAATCAGGAGATTAAGTAAGGTGATGTATGGTAGCACATGCGCAGATATGCAGGTAGACGTAATGGGGGAGTGTCTGAGTCGTATAAAGCATGTTGTCGGTGTAAGATCGGTATTTCTGGCAAAGAGATTGCACGCCTGCCTCAGCGAGAAATGGTGAATAATCAATCTGTTAGACGACATCTGGATGCTTTTAACAGAGGTTGATTCATTGGGAAGTTGGAGGAAGGCCGCAGTGTGACAAGTGTGGCTGCAGAGTTCGGAATTGCTCACAGCATCGTTTCACGACTTTGGAGACAATTTCAAACTACAGGAACAGCTATCAGGGGGTTTAGTAGTGGTCATCCATGAGGAACCACACCCGCAGATGACTGGTATATTGCCTTACAGGCCAGAAGAAACAGGCGGCAGACAGTGGGAGAAATCGCTAGAACCACGACACAGGCGACTGGATGACCGATATCGTGTTTTACCATGGCCAGAAGACTGCACGGTGGTGGTCTGTTTGCACGACGCCCTGTACGGTGTGTACCTCTAACGCCTGCCCATCAGAGAAGGAGTTCTCTGTGGTGCCGGGAACACCGGAATTGGAGAGACAATGAATGGGGACGAGTACTCTTCACAGATGAGAGCAGATTTTGTCTGAGTTGTGATTCTAGACACATACACATCTGGACAGAGCGGGGAACATGCAATAACCCCTTCAACATCATCAAAAGGGACTGTTTTGGAGGTCGCGGAGTTCTCGTTTGAGCAGACATAATGCTTGGTAGCCGGACCGACCTTCATATCTCCCAATGAGGTTCGTCACCTGGGACTGCTATTGTAACGAAGTTCTTCTTCCTTACATGCGTCTTTTCGCAAGGGGTATGGGTCCTCATTTCCTCTTCATGGACGACAACGCTCCACCTCATCGCACAGTTACTGTCGAAGAGCTGTTGGAGAGTGAAGATATTGAACACATGGATTAGTCGGCAAAGTCTCTGGATCTAAATCCCATCAAGCATGTACGGAACTTACTAGGGAGACCCGTGGCAGCACATAACTTATCGCCAGTAACGATTCCGAAACTGCGATTGGTGCCACAAGAGGAACGAGCAGCAGTGTCTCAACAGCTCATTAACAACCACATATCCAGCATGCACAAATGATGTGAAACCTGCCTAGCAGTCAGTGGAGATCATATCCCCTATTAAAGACCGGATGTTTTTTGCTGGACACCCATCACAGGGATGTTTCGGCCTTCAGTCGCATTGCGCTCCATACTGCTTTTTCAATAAAGCTTCTTTTTATCCCTCTGATTTCTCTTTTGGTAAGTGTTGCTTACATTACTCATGTCCTTACGTATTGGGGATCTTACGGTATTAAATGTGTTGATTTGGAAAGCTTTTGTACAAAGTTATATTGAAAAAACCGTCTCGTCCTTAATTTTTGCACACCAGTGTAGATACTAGTGACTTCAGTTGCTATATTTCTGTTGTTTATTTCAATACTAAACACTACATTGAGGGAATCTGACACATCAGATAGATGACCTTAATTTACATCTCCCACATACTTAAAAAGCCACATGTGGAGAGGAGTATGATTAAATCAGCAAAATCAGGGTGGTGACAAATTATCATTCCTTACTGTTTAGTTCATGGCCACAGTACAGGCATACAGACAAGTTCTCCCACCTTTTACAAGAAATCAAATGACAGAACTTTCAATTGTTAGCTGGATATGTTCATCACAAGGGCATGAATGA
This sequence comes from Stegodyphus mimosarum, assembly GCA_000611955.2. Classification (NCBI taxonomy): domain Eukaryota; kingdom Metazoa; phylum Arthropoda; class Arachnida; order Araneae; family Eresidae; genus Stegodyphus; species Stegodyphus mimosarum. The sequence goes on along the minus strand of KK117096.1, from coordinate 544,294 downwards.
AAAGAATGTTCCAACTCCTCACATTTTAAGAATGAGTGGAAATAAGAAGTCAGACTCAACTGATCAAATTTAGGTGGTGATGAGTTATCCACCATATCTAAGTTTGCCACAATACAGATTATTAAGCTTTTCAGAGAAGAAAATTAATTTTCCAATCAGAGTCATAGCTAGGGTTTTCATTGCCTGTTTACCAAAATACAATAGGGAATATCAATCTGGTGCCCCCTGGATGCTGGATCTAGGGGCAGATTTCCTCATCACCCCTAACTATGCCAGTGTTGCCAACTGCTAGCTGGATGCCCTAATCTCTATACCACAAGATAGGTATATTTTTAATCCCTTACAGTAAATTTTTTTTAAGATAATTGATACAATCAGTGATAATTTTATCTCTTAATCTATGACAATTCTTTGAAAAATCTGAACCATGTTAACTTTTGGCACAAACAATAAATAAATTACAACGCTTTTGTAAATGTATGCTCCAGTTTTCTTCACTAATTTTTCAGCCACTCTTACACTCAGCTGCAGTTCTAATATGTTTTTTTTTTTTTTTTCTTTAAACATTAAGTGCATAGCTGTAAGAGGAAAGTAGAGATTTATTGGTAAGCTATTGGCATACCTGGACTTCAACAAAAGTTCTCAGTAGCAATTAATATGCCATATGATTCCAAGAATTGCATGTAAAAGAAAAACAATTAAAAGCTAAAATAAGTTCAGAGAATGACAGTAGGTTAGGTTAGATTATCTAATACATCAAAACATACATGGGCTTTCTTCTCAAAAGCAGGCTTGCCTTTATGAATAACTTTTTATGGAAAAATGGCTTGTATGCATTTTACATACGGGGAAAGCTACAGAAACACCCAATTCGCCAGTCTATTCACCAGGCTCAAATTTAGGTCAAACTACCAATGTTTAGTGATATTAACTATTTGGCTATTGATAGGTATGAGACTGACAGCATGCACAAATATTATGAACCTAAATTTGGTACTGTTCTGTTATAGGAAACAGTATCAATATATGCACATGTGTATGTATGTATGTGCATATATGTGTATATGTATACATACACATACATTTATGCATACGTATATACATGCATACATGAACACATCCATCCATACATACACCCATTTCTGGATCTGCACCTGATAACACAACAGTACCCTAAATTTTATATTTCAACATACAGAGGAAAGTATTATCACACAATACTCTTTCATTATTGTTTTTCTAAATGACTACTTATAAAAAAAGCACATAAATTTAGTTTCCTTTTTTTTTTCTATGGCATAAGGCATACGGACAAAAAAAAAAAAGTAAAACTGCTGCCATACTGACAGCTGATGATAGACAAAATCTAAATAAAATTTTACTAGGTAGTACAAACTTATGTAGTCTTTACGGAGGAAGTGCGGATTTTTTGAAAACCGCATTTTTTAAAAATTTATAACAATTACCATCTTTTTAAAATTTATAAATGATTTTTTTTTCTGGAACAAGTTTGTAATGATTCTTTTCTGTAATGTTTACATGTTAATGAAATATAGCAGATAAATAATGCTTGTCTATCAAAAAATATAACAACAGAGGAAAAGTTAATGAATAAATGAAAAGATTCAAATGTTGTTAATATAAAAGCTATTGCAATGAATATTGAAAGGTGAATACAAATGCAAAAGTTTAAATACCTCGATAAATATTCTTGCAACTATTATTAACAAAGTCGTTAAAATATTAGCCATAAGCATACATTTTCATACGTCAAATGTAATAAAATCCAAGATTTCATATACTTTTACACCTTCGGTTAATGCTTCACGAAGATGAACTAGAAATTATTTGTTGCAAAATGCACTTGTTTTCGATGACATTAATATAGCGGCTAACACTCGACTAATTCTTTTACAGGAGAAAGTCAGTTTCATATTATATAAAGAAAAACAACGTTTCAACTCCCAGAATCTCTGAAACGATAAAAGCTTTTACGTAAGTGTTAAAAATGTATTTTATGAATAAAATCATTACATTTTTATTATTATAATAACATTTAAAGTAAACTGGATCTCTAGAAGTATTAACTACAGTGCTAATTAATATTGCTTACAACATGACAAGATAGTTTTTTGTTTACACATATGAATTGTTTATCATTTTATCCTCTATCATATAAACACAGCGAGTTGAGTAGAATAGTTCTTGAATATTCAAAAATAATTTTTCTAAAGTCTGAAAGTAATTCATTTATAGCGAACAATTTAGTATTTTCATTTATAAAATATAAATATTCAACTACATAATCAACAGGTATAATTTAAAGATTAAATTTAATGATTTTGTAGATCGTGATATCACATGTGACATAATTCCTCCTCTCCTACCCTCTTCAATAAACCGTATCGAAACCCGAGAAAAAAGTCCAAGCATTCTCGATAGTTTCATTTGCTTGGTTGACGTGAGTGTCAGTCTTTTATTAATAGTTCTGATAATTTCATGTTTTCACGTAATTTAAGCATTAATTAACATTTCTGTTATGGCGACTGCTGAAATTCAGAATGATGATGACAATCTGGAAAATCTCCTGGGTTAGTACTTGAAATTATTTTTGAGAAAAATTAAATTTTAAAATTTGTCAGTTAGGCATGTGATAGTATTTAATTCGAGTAATCTCAAAACATTTCTGTGAAAAAAGTGTTTAAGAAATTTTTTTACTGTTGTATACTGTATATTAGATATGATCACTCACATGGTTATTAAGCAGTCACAGTATTAGTAAGTGACTATGCAGCACATTTTATGTATTTAAAGCATTAGTGCTTTTAGTAATCGTTTAATGTAATCTAATCTAGAAAGTTAAGTGACTAAGTTAAGTGAATAAAATGCATACTTAAGTAAAGGACAGGGGTAATAAATCTAGAACTTTTTAGAAATTGAAAAATAATCTGAAATTTTCTGGCTTATGTCGTGCTCTGTTTGGTATCTTGCCAAAGTAAATATGCCCTTTGGTAATAAGAATTGTTAGTAATAAATTAATGGTTATAGTATATGATGACATTTAAATTATTCTTTAGTGCAGTAGCTTATTTTAGAACTTCAGTCTAAAAGATGTTCAGTTTAGCTAACTTGCTTCATTATTATATATTTAGTGATTTCTGCAGTTAGTGGCTAGTATTTGTGTTGTCCACAAATCTTTGTTAAAAACTTATTAAGAAAGATTTAAACTGAGAACTTGAAGTTGTTATTTAACAGCTTCAGATAAAATTAAATTGTAGTTTGTAACTATTTTTCATTAGAGTCAAATATTTCTCTGAGAATAGGCTAAGAATAAGCTCATGTGAGATCAGCAAATAAGACATATACCAAGAAAATTTTTGAAATGTTTAATCGGAAAACTGAAGAATTGTAACAGTATACAGCAGATATTGAGAAAATATTAATTATTATCTCAGTCAGTATCACCAAGTCGAGATATAATGGATTATTATCAATTCACATCATATGTGTTATAAAATTTAAAGCTTAGATAAGTCATCAGCAAAGATTCCCAGTTACAGTATAATTAAATATCAGTTTCCTCTAATGGAAAAAAATCTAATTTGGAGACACTGACAGTTCAGCTTAGTACTTGAATAACCTGATACTTGAACTGGCTGAGGTTTAACATGAATTCCAGCAAGTGTTTATCAGAAAGACCTCTATGAAAGTATCTCCTTTCACAGACAAATAGCCTGCAATTTTCTTTCATATTTTGCCTTGTGCATAGTAAGTGAAATCGCTCCCATATTTTATTAAGACCCATATTTTTTTAAATGAAATGTTATACATAGCGGAGAAGATGAAAGGAAGAATTAGACTTTATTGAACTTATGCTCAACTAGCATTGTAAATTGCATTATTTCTTATCTTTCTGCTTTGATACAGCTTATTATGATTTTTAGTCTATTTATTATTCATCTCATAAAAATTAATGTTTTAGTAAATGATAATGTCTCCATTTTACTCTTCCTTGGAAACTGCACTCAGCCGATAAATATCGGAATTTTGCACACACTGAAATGCAGATGTAATGTAGTCTTTTAAAAATTTATGCATAGGGCTCTAAGATTTCCTCTCTATACCTCATAGCAGTCAAGGAGCCTTTGTCAAACATATGCAAGGGTGTGCAGACATCTAATATAATGCCATTTCAGCTTCACAATAACGATAATTTTCCTTGATGAGGGAGTTATACTATCATATTCCAGGCTCTCTTCAGTTGCAGGTATACCAAGAATCACTGTCCAAGCTGAATCTTGACTGGTCTGCAAAATGCATGGTGCTCCATTGAAGTCTGGTTCAAGGTGTGTGTTGTCTGCATCATGCTAAATGTTCTCTCTTGTGTGCTACTGTGAGTAAGACGTTGACAGCGAGTCTTCTGGCATACAGCCTTATTTCATAAACCCTTTTGACAACTGTAAACTGTGAAACTCTTGTTAGCAGCTCTGTTTTGCCACATAGAAAGGGCCAGGTAACAACCCTCATTCATTGTAGATCTTGGTCAACCTTTTTCCACCTCTTCTCAGTATGGATCCAATGTTCTGAAATTATCCAAAAGTTACAAAAGGACACTGGGTGTTACATTGAGTTCTGTAGCACCTGTACTTGTGATTAGCCTGCTTCCAGTCTACCAACAATCACCTGTCTCATTCTGTCATCCGTATGTTCATGGCTACTTATTTTATCTAATGCCATATCAAATTTACTCATCTATAGCAGAAAACATGTCAGGACTGAGTGTTCTGTGCATATTCTAAGCAAGCATCTTCGTGAACAGCTTAAAGTCCTGATCTTGAACAGGGAGCTGAATGCAGCTATGTTCTGTGGTAGACTATTGTGATTAAGTGGTAGAAAAACTGCACTTGAAAGGGATTTAAAATCTTCTTTTATTAAATCACTATTATGTACAACCACTTCCCAACTCGGGAGGGATACAGAAAGTAAAGACCACACTTGGGTCTAAAATGAACAATCAAATTTAAACTAAAACTAAATAGAAATTAAGTAGTCGTTGCTCGCAGAGCTATGACGCGAGGTTGGCCTCTAACTAAATGGTGCGTAGCAAGATTTACTAATACTGACGCACTTGGATTTATTTCAATAAGCAATCACGTAAAGTGCTATGGCTTAGAATTTAAAGGCTAGCTAGTCAGGAGAACATCGAATAGCGTGACCGTGATCTGAGACTAAAAGCTCTCTCACACTGAGAGGTTTCTACCTTTCGTTTAAATAGTCGTTGGCTCCACTTCAAATTAGCATAAAGCTGAAAACGCGTGCTTCTTCTAACAGGAAGTTAAAATTGAGAAGGGATAGAAAGATTTAAATTAAAATAAAACTTCGTTAGTTTAACTAAAACCTTACAAACACAGCAAATGTTGTGAAGGAATAAAAAAACACAAATCTCCAAAAATCCCTTGTGCCCTTTTATGCCCTTCACAGTTGCAGCTCTACAGATGCACACATTTAAATCAGATAATTGTCAACTGCAGTGTTTGCATGGAAAAGCCTTTGACCGCATATGGCATGAGGGCCTCATATCTAAACTAATTACTGCAAATTTTGACTGAGAAATTATCTTAATAATTCACTCCTTCATTATGAACCGGACTTTTAGCCCTTGCGTGAGCGATGCTATCTCCTCATCAAGAAATATCCATGGTGGTATCCTGTAAGGCTCGGTTTTAGGACCTTATATGTACCTGTTCTATGTTGCTGACTTTCCTCAGACACCTCAAAATAACGCTATCTTGGCCTGTTACCCAGACGATTATGCCCTGGCAATAAAGTCTGCTAATATGAACCACACGATTAAAAAACTACAAGACTTCATTCTTAGCATAGAAAGATGGTGTGAGCAATGGAAAGTTCAAATAAACGCAGCCAAATCTCAACTTCTCTTCATATGCAGAAGAAAAAGAAACACACCTGTCAAACAAGGACTTTATCTGTTTAACAAAATTGTTCCAATTGTTTCCCATGCCAAGTACCTCGGAGTGATTATAAATGATTGCTTAACGTGGGCAAACCATATAAATCATGTCAGGAACAAGGCCTTTACAAATTATCAAATCTCTCTTTCCAATTGTTGGTAAATATGCTGTTCTTGACTTAGAGAAAAAGCTTGTCATCTACAAGTCTAGGATCAGACCGATCATGACTTATGCCTCTCCGGCCTAGGCCGCCCACACCAAAACTGATCTCAACAAATTATGTGTTGTGCAGAACCGCTATCTCAGGATGATCACTAATGCTCATTATTTTGTGTGAAATAAATGCCTTCAGGATGATCTACTCCTTAGATAAGTTCATCGCAAAGCAAAATCGAAACTTCTTCAGAGAAGCACAGGACTACAATCATATGTGTCAATTTAACCTCTTTGAACATAAAGTGCTGCAAGAAGACAGACACCTTAGACCATTTACTGCATTTATTCTCAATGAAAATCAGAACTTAGGATTTTATCCTTTGTTTATTTGCAATTTTGAAATGCTTAAAGTTAAGCAGTAGGATTTTATCCTTTGTTTATTTGCAATTTTGAAATGCTTAGAGTTAAGCAACAACTATCGGGGTCAAGACACAGGAGGGTGACTTCCCACGTGACTATGTACTCAAACCTTCTACTGCTTACTGCAGAACTCTCACTGCTCTCTTTCACTTCACAATTCTTTTATTTTATTTAGTTCAACTGATAGATACAGGAAAAATATGTCTTTATGTTCCAATAGCAAATTTTCGTGATTTTCCGCATACTCATCTCGGCAGCTAATCAGACTTCTACTGAGACAAATCATTTGACTACTTCTGATGGACTTTCTGTATACTTTTAACTTGTATTTACCTATTTAATTTTGTATATAGTTTTCCTAACTATCTGAAAAATGCACTTACGATGAATTTACGATCTGAATATTCGAAAAAATGCTCACTGTTCCTGAAACTTGGACCAGCACCTCCAACCTATCAGATGCCTGTACAGCCTCATGTGACACAATCATGTTATCACGCCCTCTTGCATCTTGTCCTCTGGACACGCTCATGCATTTTCTATACTTCCAGTGTTCTTAATATTTCAAGACAGCCAGTATACAGCTTGCTTTCCGCAAGCTACAGATGGGAATAGTGGAAAAAAGGGAGGAATGCACGGAAAATTTTGCTAAGACCAGGATTCATATCAAACAGTAAAGGGATACTTACCAGTTAATAGACAGCAATTCTTGCTATTAATGTATTGAAATAAATGTCATAAATATAATCATAACTGTCATTAAAATTACAGACTCTTAATAACATGTGTTATAAATGTATAGAATTCAAATAATATCAAACAGAAAGCCTGATTGAATACACTAATTAAAAAGTAAATAAACAAATATAAGCAGCATCTTTCATCCCCACTTTTACATTTGAGACTAATACTGTACTCCAGCAGAAGTTGTTTGCTGTTATGTTAAATGGATGTGACTCAGTTTTCGTCTTTTGCTTCCTGCCTTCCCCTCCAAATAAATTCTGCTAAATAAGAAAGTAAATGAGGGCTACAGCATCTTTCATTCTTTTATGTTTTCTGTTTTCTATATACGTTCTGTGGTAATAAATTCTAATCTGTAAAATTATACTTATGTTTCACTTTTGAGTTGGTAGATTTTTCCTAGTTCTGTTCTGTAACCATTCCAGCAGTCAGAATGTATTCATACTGTCTTCATTTATTTTTTCTTTGATATCTAGTAATGAAAATTCAATTTCTCAGTTTTCTGGGGGCAAAAGAAAGATCTCTCTGCTTTCTCATTAAATTCTGCCAAAGACTCACTGAGATGGGAAGTGTCAGCCAGTATTGTGTTTCCTCTTAGTAAAAAACCCTCAACAAGCCAACCTAGTCCATCTGTTTTTTCTTTCATCTCCTAAAATGTACATAAATTTACATATCTCATCAATAGCTGTTGCAATCAACTGTTTCATATGTTATATCGTATTCATCTTTGCAAAAGTGTATTCATGTCAACTCCTTGTCCAAGTGCAAATAAACCATACCGCAGTAGTAAGAAAGTAAGACTACCTTCAAACAGTTTTCCTTGTTTAATGCCAGTATTTGTCTTGGAAATGTTGAATGTGATTTTTTTTTCCCTTCCCTCCTGTGATGTACAGTTTCATTTCATGGAATTTTGAGCAGCAGTGTTTGGTAAATTATGGAGGTGCATATTGAGTTTAAAAAAGGCAAGGGGAAATATAATAAAAAAAATCAGCTGAATTCAACTTATTATGAAAAGCAACATAATTGAAGAAGAAATAATGTTTATGTCAATAAACTGTATATATACAAAAATTTGTGCTGCATTTATATCAAAAATGGTAAGTAAAACAAGAAGACTGTGACATTTTATTTACTGATTGTAATGATAATTTTCATTAGATACATGTCTGTTTTGAAGGAAAATCTATTATTAATGAAAGATGTGCTAATAGTTATAATATTTATTTCTATGTGTTGATAACTGAAATTACTATACATTAACTGAAAAGTACTCAAGGTTTTCACTGAGATGCTATAATAAATTTGCTTCTAAAATACGTCTTTTGAATTAAAGTAAAAATATTTCCAAGAACTCATTTGGCAGTTAATAAGATTTACTCCAGCATTAGCATTGGCATTAGGCAACAAAAATAAATTCTTTGTTGTTTAAGTACTTCTCACTCATTCAAACATAAAAACAATAAGAAGAATAAATTAAAAACTATTTTAATATCGGTAACCACCTTTTATTGATGCATAGCATAATCTGGACCTCGTTATGTCAATTTTTATTTATTTATTTATTTTTTCAATTTTTCACAATATACAAATAGTCAGTTTAACATATTTCAAATTTCAGCAGAGATGTAACCTGTGTTATGAGAATAACAGTTTTTCACTTGATTTTGCAGTTTGTTTAGAAGTAGGTCATATGACATTTCGGTAAGCCTATATTTAAGGATGCCCCTTGGATTATCGCCAAGTTGTTTCATTTATGGTTGTAGAGTTTCCCTTATTACAAATTTATTTTAAGTTTGATACCTCTCTTGAACCTCTCAACTTCCCCTTGTATTTTCTCACCAGGATGTAAATTTAAAGTTAAGTGAAATGAATATTTAAACGGATAAAACTGAGCTTATTCAGAGCACGTTTTCACTAGCCAGCACACGTTTTGTTGCTATCTCGTTATTACGCCCGTAGGCCTTTTGGCCATTTTGAGTTATCATCATGCCTGTTAGGTTTTTGAGAGTCAGCCTGTTAGGTGTAAATTAACATGCTAATCCAGCACTATTCTATTTTTAGATTGGACTTGAATTATATTTTACATTTAAGTTTTCCACCGCAAGTTGATGGTGTTTTATAACACACGAAGATAGTGCCTTTTTGTTAAACTTTGAATTAATAAAGTGTTACTTTTCACCTCCCTGCTGTTCTGGTATTTAATTCACGCCTGTGTGAGAATTTGCCAGTTTCATTGTAAGATCTAGAATTTGTATGTGTGGAGAAGCAGAGACAGATCTTACATGGTAACTTAAATAGTTGAATGTTGTGGAAACCCTATTATGATGTAATTGGTAGTGTGATTTTGGTGAATTTGACTGATGGGGGAAGATTTGTAAGGTGTAAGGGCTTGTTTGTACGTTGGATGTCAGTTAGAAAGTACGTTGCATACTGTGTGCTTTGATCATAAAATGATTGCCAGTGGTAAACTAGGTGTTTTGTGATATAGAACAAGAGAATGGAAGATTTTTTTCCCTTTCTCTCTCTCTCTCTTTTCTTTTTTAGTCCAAAGGGCTTTCTCTCTGAAGGACTATTGTTTTCGTTTTGCAATTTTGCGTTGAAACATTAAAAGTCTGAATCACTTTTCAAACTGTCGCCACAAAATATTGCAGCCCTGCATTATATTTAGAGAAATAAATAATGAGGAGTCTGTATAAATGTATGTATATTTCTCCAAATGTGATAAAGCAATGGTACCTAGAGCCATCCAATTTTGAATAACGTACGTTTCCACTTGAATATGCGTGTTTGGAAGCTTGAATTTGGAATTTGTTTTATTATCTATTTCATATTTTGTAAAACTTCAACGAATTTTTGATGAACAAACTCAAACGATTTTAAATTGAGCAATGACAACACTATGGAGGAGGGGAAACCTTTTTATCTAAAGCATGCAGAACTGTGTATCAGAAATTCTAAAGATAGACTCATTTTAAAATTATCTTGCGATATTGCTGTTGAACTGAATTTTACAATTTAAGTGCGAAGTACATGATATTTAATAAATAAAGGTAACACACAAAACCTTAAAAAATGCCCCTTTGGATGTAATTTAAAATCTGAAACCTTTCAGATTTTTTTATTTTTTTATTATTATTTTTTTTTAAGTGGTTGAGGACAGAAGAAAAGAAACTTTGTTGGATGTAATTCAATGGAATTATAAGTGTTGTCTTTGTACGAAGGAAATGTGTATGGTCGAACGTAAAGATTATTCAGATGGCTTTGAATGGGTTTGTCGCAAGGAAGGTTCAAATGCTTACCATATAAAGTGTTACATTAGAAAGGGAACATTCCTTTACATGAGTGAACCTTCATTTACACACAAGTCAATTAATGCTTTTTTTCCCCATTCGTTCGAAATCGTACAGAAACCTCAGATTAATCTTATCACAGGCATCCATTTTACAGTGTAAAGCACAAAAATAAGCAACGTACTTCCTAAGTGACATCCAATGCAGAAATAAGGTCTGAGAAATCAAAATCACTGCATTCACGTCATGATAGGGTTTCCAAAATATATACACCATAAAATATTCAGGTTACCATAAATGAAACAATGACTTAGCGATAATCCAAGGGGTACCACAAAATATAGACTATCTATTACAACTTACTCACCTGTCCAACTGTAACATCAGAACAAGCCCACAAAATTCATCATGGCAAGAAGTACAAGATTGTGCCTGTCATTGGCTCATTTGCAAGCACCTTGAGCACAATACAGGTGACAATATGACTTTGCTCAGTCTCACCCCCAATTTTAATGGAGAGCACCTCAGGGGAACAGGCTCAAGGGTCTTCCCCCTCTTTCTGTACCACCAACCTCTCAAGAGGACTTAGGGCTTGCCACATATTTAGAGTGCCCCGATGCCTCACAGGAATTTAGAAACTTCCATGCCTTGTCTGGAATTCAAACCCATGCCCTTCTTTACAGCAGTCAGCGTCACCACTATCCTGATTGGCTGGCATCCCTCCTCTTCTTCTAATCATCACAGAGCATTGTGAACAATCATTAGAGAAGGACCTTACATTGTGAAAGCATTTTTGTACTTATATTTGTACTAGTTACAACAGACCTTTATACTGTCTTATTTTCACTTTCCAGGATAGTATAATCATTTATTTTTAAAAATTAATGTATATGCATACAAATATACAGGGTGGTCATAAAGAAACTTTGCCAACATTTGCACTTCTAGCGTCCGTTCTGGTTAACCGATCTAGATGAGAATGCAAATATAGTTATTCGGAGGTATGCACTCAAGATTCTGTGAATGGCAACACAGGAATGCTCACAGTTATGGTTATAGTTACAGAAACTCGAAAATGTCAGATGGCAACGCCAACCTTTTATGGTCGCAAAATGTTTACCACCTGCGTAAACCCTAAATAGTGTTGAAACAGTACTCATATGTTAAAAAATGGACGTGTTATGCATACACAAAAAGATTTCTGAAAACCGTCCAACGAAACACAATCTGGGCGCACACAGAAAATTTAAGTTAAAATGCACCTTGTCCGTCTATAGTATGTCAAGTGGACAGTCATTGTCAGTATCATGTAATGTTAGAAAATCATTTGCGAAGTCCACACATAGTTGTGGACCCCCAGCTACAACATCTGGATGTGCTGATACCAGTAGGGAAACGTGAAGAGAACCGAGCGCAGTAGCTTGAGGACTGTTGTCTTCGGAATATCGCTGTGCCTCTTCCGGTTTCCATGTGTCCCAGAGTGACTTTGTGATGTACTTCTGTAACAATGTCCTCAGAAACTGTTGGCCGGAGCGCAGTTTATCACAGGTACAGCCCGTATCTTTGAATTTGTGAACTAAATCGCACAGAATTTGCGGACGACATGGACCATGTCATTGGAGATGATTTCGCCGATACACACACTAGGCTTCCACAGCGTTTATCCCATTTTGATAATACAGGTAGAAGCTAGGTCAGCACCTCTGTAGTACCACAGGTAATTGAGGTATTGCTGAACCTAGCTAACTGTTAAGCTTTCCACCCCAATTTTGAGGGAGAACACCGGGGGGGGTGGAGGTTCGATCATCATGAAGTTTCTCAGGAAGAGTCATTTGCCATGTGCGAGTTTCTGAATGATGACTTTGCATACTTGCCTGGCATTTTATCGGTTTCCTACTCTGAATATCTGGAAATCAGCATTGTATGATTTGTATCTTGCCTCTGTTATATACACATTTTCTGCGTGCGCCCAGATCACGTTTCATTGGCTGGTTTTCAGAATTCTCTTTTGTGTATGCATAACATGTCCGTTTTTGGACATATCGGGATCGTTCCAGCGCTGTTTAAAGTTTCCGCATGCACTGAACATTTTGCGACCAGAAAAAGTTGGCCGTCCAACATTTTCAGTTTTCTGTTACTATAACCGTAAGCACCTCTGTGTTACCATTCACAGAATCTTGCATGCATACTTCTAAATAATTATATTGCAATTTTTGATTGGTTAACCGGAACGGACACTATAAGTGCAGATGTTGTCAAATTTTCTTTATGACCACCCTGTATATATATATATACATATAGCAAAAGGCTAGTTTTTAAAAAATTGGAACTATTATCTTAAATTATTTATATAATTTGCTTTTTCTCAGTGTTAAATTTTGTTTATCTGTCAATTTGTTTTCAGCTAAAGCTACCAACCCATTGCACCGAGAACCAGATCCTGAGGCTACTGCTGTATTTTGTTCACTGATTGACACGTTACGAGATGGTCCCCAAACAGCCCTACGACTTCTTGCTCACAAGATTCAGTCGCCCATAGAAAAGGAGTCCTTAATGGCTTTATCAGTGTGTTCCTCTTAAAATAACTCTCTGTAAATTTTTTTAAAAATATGTTTACCATTGTAGATGTTATGTGATGACTTGGTCATATTTGGGATAAAATCAAATATTAAATTCTTCTTCAATTGCTCTTTTTTTTTCCTTTTTTAAATAAGCTTTCAGTGTTAAGGTTTTAATATTTTAAATAGTATATTTCTATCATATTAGATTGGATATACTCCCCTTCCCTTGTTCTTTTAAGATATAAAATAATTCAACCATTGAGTTAAAAACTTAACAGTAGAGTTAATATATTGTTACTTAATATGATGGGAATGAATGGCATGAGGTTACATTTATAGCTGTTAAGTTAAATTATCTATTTGTCTGTTTATTTTGAATTTGCCAGGGCTATATAAATGATTAGGAGAGTTATTGCCAATGCAAAAATGAAGAATGAAGAAATGAAGAAAGCTTTAGTCAAACATAAAGAATGTATTATACAAACTTGGAAGAATTTGCAAACTTTTGAATATACAAAATATTCTTGGCCTAAAACAGCTAACAATTTACAAGACTAATTGCCTATGAACTGGATACCTAGGTACACTGCCAATAGTAACTGATCTCTGTAGGATGCAAGTAGTTAAGGCACCGTTACTTAAATGTATGTTCAGTGTTTCCATGCAGAATGTTCATGTTTCAGTTTTTACATTTTTTGTTCAGTACATTATTATAATGTAGATATTTACATTCATAAACATGAAATGCCCACGCCTCCCTTATAATAAACATAAGTTTTTTAAAATATAAATGTCAAACTTATCTCTCTTAAGTTCCAAGATAGTATATCGGCAGCTTCCATATGTAGCTTAGGTGTTTTTTTCCTTGGTTATTTTAAAATTATTTTAAATTTGTTTGTCTTGTAATTTTAAGTTGATTACTTAGAAATTACTTTTCTGAATGTCTAGGCAAAATATACCTGTAAGAAACATGAAGTAAAATTTCAGTATCAGCTCCAAAAGGTCAAAGTTAATATTAGTTAGTCCAGCAGTGCTAGAATGTGTAAGAAAAACATTCATAAATATCTTTCATTGCATGAAAAATTAACTTCCATATGAAAATCTTAATCTCATTGCCATATTACAAATAAACATGCCTTTGTGCTTTCAAATCCTGTTCTCATTTTTACTTGTCAAGATGCCCAATTCCCTGATTTTCCAACAAAGTCTTTCCAGTTGCATTAAGCTCACTGTATTTCATAATGCTGATTGTGTTTCATAACATTGATCCCAAAGGAGTATTCTTTATTTTGTGTGTTAATTTTCTCAAACATTAACACTATAGGAAAAAACTAACTAAATTACTTCAAGTAATTGGAACTGTAAGAAAAAACTTCTCCAGCTGACATGTTTAGCTATTCTTTTTCAACATTGCTTTGCTGATATTGACTACCAGTTGTATTATCTGTTTGCAACATATATGAAATAGGAAAAATTAGATTATTTTTATCCATCAGTTAGTAATTTATCATGGAATCTTCCAAATGAGTAATAGATTTCAAGGAAAAAAATTCTTTACAATTATTTCCATCAAGTATTCTGTTTTTAGTAAAAAGAAGTATTCAAAATAAATTTGGCAGTATTTTGAAAACTATCAGAATATAATTAAAGTCATCGAAGTTCAGAGTATATAATTTTGTTGTTGTTGTTATTCAAATTTAGTACTGTAATATTAAAAGTGAAAATTAATATGAACTCACAACTCGAAAAAAAGTTTTTTTGCTGGTTAATAACGTATTGCTGAAAAAAACATGCTTCATATCTCATCTTCATTTAGTCTCTTCTTAAAATAATTAACAGATTATGGTCAACTTCAGAAATTATTTTTAATATTTGTTGTATTTATAAATTTTAAGTTTTTTATTATATTAATCTTTTTCCCTCATGTCAGGTTCTTGAAGAAAGTGTAAAAAAATGTGGCTGTAAATATCGATCTGAAGTGGGAAAATTTAGATTTCTAAATGAAATGATAAAAGTTGTATCACCTAAAGTAAGTCACCTTTGATATACTGCATATGGTAACAATATGTCTTAAAAGTTTGATTTTTTAAGCATAAATGGTTTTTTTTTATTATAATATTCATCATCTAAAGGAAATTGAGAAAAAAGGATACAAAAGATTTCTACATAATTTGAAAGTTTTTTAATTTGTAAAAATTTCTATGTTCGGTTTGAAAACCGTATTAATAATAAATTAAGTAATTGTAATGCAATTGAACTGATTACTTTTAAGTTTGTTAAAATTATTAGGTTATTAATTATTATGTTAAATATAGAAGTTATTATAAGAACACGTTAATGTTATAAATATTTTGCATTGTTTCCATTTAAAACATTAAAAAATGTTATGTTAAATTTATGTATTAACACAACCACCTTGTTAGTCACCAAATTTTCCCAGTATGTGCCAAAGTCTGGTAACCATGCATATAAACATTTTTCAGGTAACTATGCTCTTTACCGTTCTTTAGTTAATCAATGCCACCATTTTCATATGCATTCTTTTTGTCATATTCCAGGATCCAATGACTTTTGTAGGCAAATCGTGATATTTTTTGCCTTTAACTCAGTCTTAAAATATCATTTGTGGAATTTGCTAACAATGGAAAAAACTGCTATATAAATTCTGCAGAAATACAATATTTAGCCACAAAATCACTAAAAGGAACCAATAAATTATGATCCAATAAATTTGGTTGATAACCAGTGCACAGTGTGGAATTCTTGGGTACTTTTTTAAAAAAGAAAACAGATTGCTGTGTATATGCAAGAAAAACAATGCTAAAAAATTAAAGAAGAATTTTGTGAAAAAAGTTGATTTATTTTTTAATGTATGCTATAATCTTCATTTAATAGTTAAAATTTGTATTTAAATTTTTTTTTTATATATGTGGATAATGTTTGCTGACTTATGATAACTATCAGTAGTTTGTAAATGTTTTTTTAAAAAAGTTGTGAAAATCACCAACTTGCACTTCATAAGTAATTTTTACTTTTTCATCTCTAAAGGACTGCCAAATTACACCAAGGTGGTTGTGTTGATATGCAAGTACCTGTATATACATTGTTTGTGATTATTTGGTAAATATATTTAGTAATAGCTTTCTGTTTACATTAAAAACTGCATTTGAGTAAGCTGATTTTTAAGAGATTCTCTTGTCTCTTTTGGAGATGTGATTATTTTGAATGAGTAAGATTTTATACATGTCTGTTACCAGAATTGAAATGGATTTGGTAATACAAATCTATTGTACCACCTGCTGGCAAAGTTACAGAGAGAGATAAATATTCACTTAAAATTAGTTATTAAGTCTTTAATTTGTGATCTTTATTAATATTCATTTGTAAACTTATTACTTTTGTTTTTAGAAAATTTAATTATTAGAAATTTCTAACACAACTGTCACATTTAACCCACCAGTGGCTGAGCGATAAAGTCCCTGAACACTGGTAGTTCGGTCCGCAGTTCAAATCCCATGAACGGGCTGACTGCATGGGTGTGTTTTTGTGGTCTTTCCCATCTGTAACGTGTTAATGTGAGCCAATTTTTCTTAAAAAGTCCTCCATGGAGGCATCCCTCTCTTTTGTGTAGTGCCTTAGGGCAGAACACATAAATAATAATAATAACTGTCACGTTTAGCCAAGGGTTGTTAATAAAGTTACAAGACAGTCTTATGGATTCTTTTGGTTTCAAAATTAATTACAAATTCCTTAGGGTTATAATTTACTTTAATTAGCTATATATATATATATATATATATATACATACACTATCACATGCACACATGTAGGATGTGTTATGCATAGGCACTTAACTCAGTGTCCTTCTGAGTTGTCTGTCATAATTAAAACAGATTAATTTAGACGCATGTGTTGCACTTGCTCATTCCTTGCTGCCTAATGTCTTGTACTTGTTTCTGTTTTGTAATATCCAGTAATGTCAAGGTTACATTTGAAAATGATTGATATTTCATATCCTCATGAAAGTTACTTTTAGTACCATCATCACCTTTTCATTTGATGTAACCAAATTTCTTTTAAGGCTTCTGTTTAATGACTGTTATAAATATTTTGCAACTTAAGATAATTAATGATGTGCAATTGATTTAGTATTTAGGTAGTCGAGCCTCTTCCAAAGTAAAGCAGAAGATAGTGGAACTGATGTTCCTGTGGAGCATGGATTTAAAATCTGAAACTAAAATATTTGAAGCATATCAGATGCTGAAACGACAAGGAGTTGTTATTGAAGATCCTGTATATATATTAGATGTAAGATTCTTTAAAGCATTTTGAAATTTACTTTTTATATCGCAAAAATTAAAATTAATGCAATAAATTTTGAAAAAGTGTGTTATTAAAAAGGAGCTTTTTTATGTTTTGTGTATGTTTAAATTTTATATCCATGGAGAAAACATTTAAAATATATACCATTAAAATATCAAAAGAGCATTTCCTGCTTAATTTAAAATAAAATTTGAAAATATCTGAGTGAATGAAACTTAAAATTTTAATTGCTGTTATTATCTGAAAGATCTTTTAGTTGCAGTGTCATTTTAATGATTAAGGAGATACAAAGGAGTATTCACAAGCCGAATTTCATTAGAAGGTTTCGGGGAGAGAATTCCATATATTTTATTTTCTAACTTTTCATCTCACTTATATGTGAATTATTGTACAGTTACTGAATACTGCAGCAAAAAATGGAAATTTTGGATAATTTTTACTAATAGCTTAATCTATTTCTATAGTTTTACTTGCAGTTGTACTTGGTATTTTTGTAAGTGATATCAGTTATGTGTTTATTGTTTACGTTTGATCTGAGAACAAACATTTAATTTTTTTTGAAGTAGATAGTTGCTAAAGTTGGGGAAATAATTTTATTCCTTCAGTGCTTATTTTCTAATTTTAGTGGTATTTTATATATAGCAATATATGAAATATATATATGTAATAGCAAAACAATTTTTTTTTTTTTTTTTATGGAAGAGAGCTTTCTATTGATTTCAATATTTCTTCTCCTCACGAAGTGGCGTTGAAGTTGATTGAATTCCTCTTCTTTTGTATTCTTTAAAGTTCATTAATTTTTTTAATTAGAATTTTACTTGTTTGAAGTATGTTAGTTACAACATTCGTTAAATTCTTTGACGCATTTAATAGAATTTTTTAAAAATTTATTACATATGAATTTCAATTTTTGGTCTTTGTGTAAAATGTTGCTTGTGTGTTTGGTTCTAAATCTCTTACTTTATATATATAATGTAAGTTATAACAAGATATGATAGCTGTTTTAAAAACTAATTGACGATCTAAAAATTAACATGCTAAATTTGGTGATCTCCCACAAAATTCATTTGTGTTCCCAGGTTCGAGATCATTCAAAATTAGGTAACACTGCTTGAAAAAAGGTAACTAAAAGTAAAACTGATAAATCATGGCTTAAGATTTGTTTTTGCATCTATGCAGTATAAATTCTGCTTCGCGAGGAACTATCCCTTTTTTTCTCCACTTCTGCCATGCAAGCATATCTGCGCCGCTTATGCTTTCCTGCCTGAAATGGCGTCGCACCTTTTTGTGCTTCATATAAGAAATTATCGTAATTGCTATGATTAAAAAGTATATTGTCTACAAGAAATTATTCTAGTGTGCCTGTAAATAAAGGTGTTAATTGGTTGAATTAAGTTTGGTCTCAACTCTTTCCACTCACCTTACCTTTTGTCATCCCGACTGTGTTCTGAAAACATGATATATATATAAAAACCAATAATTCATAATAAGAAAACTTTTCATATACCATCTCCTTTTCTGGAGATGGTATATGGAAAGTTTTCTTATTATGAATTATTGGTTTATTACTTTGCAGCTTTAGCACAAGTCATGAGCTTTTTAATTTATTTTTAATTACTTTTATTTTGAATACAGTGGCGGCTCGTAATAAGTACTGTGGAACTGCAGCACCCCCTATTTCCACTTATTATTATTTTAATATTTAATATAATGTGCCTCTTTTTCTTTAGTTCTATCTTTATACTTCTACAATATATAATCCTCAAACTTAATGTCAGTAGTCATCATCCAGTTTACGAAAAAAGTACGAAAGTCTTCGTATCGAACTGCGAGCTAGTTCCCGTGGCATTGTGTTTGGTGTTCTGCATGCGCACAGAGGAAGCAGTACGCTAGCCAGGGAGAGAGAAGTGCACTGTCGCTCTTGCAGTGCCGAAATTCTGGAAACATGATTTCTTTTTACTCCCTGTGTGTGGTATTTAGCTGGTCTGCGCATGTGCAGCGCATGAGGCTGAGAGGAAGAGCACTGTCGCTATTGCAGTGCCGAAACTGGAGTGCCGTTAAGAGGTGGTTCTTTTTTTTTTACTCCGGGTGTGCTGTGTTTAAAAATCATGCACCGTATTCTTCTTGGTTAGATTATTTTTCAGCTATTCTATTTGATTCATTTTCTTCGGGTCTTTCATTTTACAGAAAACTTTAACCATGTCCTTACATCCTCAAGTATTAAATTCTGTGACTGTAAGTGCATTATAAACCTCTGCAACAGCAAATTGCCTTACTGAAATTCAGTCAACATCAAATGCAGATCAAACTATTGCAGAGGCAACAGGAATTTTAAAATATCTAAATGATGATAATTTCAAATTTTGGTTAGAGCTTTTTTATCAGATTATGCCTCATGTTGCAGTAATATATAATCAAATGCAATTCATAGAAATTAGTGTTTAAAGTTAATCAATGTACAACAAATTTCAAAACTGCTATTTTAGAATTAAGGAACTCGAAGTACCGTGAGAATTCTTCAAAGACACTGATGGCTGAAGCTAAGGAAATATGTGACTTTATATGTATTGATATAATGAACAAATATTCTTCCACTAAACCCTTAGCAGCTGCTAAATTGTTCAACAAGAAATGCTTCGCTAGTTTTAGGAATGAACATCCTGCAGAAGAAATAGTACTGACCACTGAAGCATATCCCATGATTGACAAAGAAAAGCTTGAAACTGAACTAAAAGTATACTGTTATAGGTCTGATATTCATGAATACTGCAAATTAATTGAGCTACTGAAATTTATTTTGGAAAATAATCTAGATGATGTTGTTAGTGAAATTGTGAAACTGATAAAAATTATCTTAACAGTTCCCATGACTACATCAGAGGCAGAACTCTGCTTTTCAACATTGAAAAGAATGAAAACTTTTCTAAGAAGCACTATAAATTCGGAAAGACTAAATGCGCTTGCCGTGCTTTCAATTGAGAAAAATTTCCTCAGTTGTCATCCAGAGACCAACGAGAAAATTATTGATCTTTTCGTGCAAATTAAAACAAGAAGAATGGATTTCATTTTTAAATGAATAGATAAAGATTTGACTGTAACAATTTAGGTTAAAGTAATTAAGAAATGTTTAATTTTTCTCTTGTAAGATTTCATGGAAGTTTCAAAATAAATTTCTTTTTATACATGTTTGTTTCCATTTACACGATTTTAAAACAAAGGTTAAAATTTTTTGGAACAGCACTCCCACTAATTTTAGTTACGAGCTGCCACTGTTTGAATGCATATATATATAATAATAATTAAAAATCTCAAAAATCAAAATGAAAGCCACTTTAAATATTTAAAAGCCAAACCTATTATCTTCGTGAAATGCATATATTGTTTTATAATATAATTTCCCAGATAAGATAAACTCTGATTTTATGACATAGTTTTTAGGTAAGAAAAAATTTGCATAAAAAGTTTTTAAAAAATTTTGTAAACTTTCAGATCAATGCACATCCTGATTTTAAGCCATCTCCCTCACAGCCAAAGTGGTTTGAAAAAGCAGCATAAGATAAAGAACCATCCTAGGCATGGTGATAACAGATTTTATAAGATGAAAAATCATTTTTCAAAATATAAATCACTTTTTATAATGCCAAAACCCTCTATAAATGTAATTTTGAAATTGCCATTGATGTAGTATATTTGATTCTAGAAAATGTTATCTTATGATAATATTTAAGTTTTCTGTAAAATGGTATACTTAACAAAATTCTAGAATTTTCTTAAAGCTATTTGAAAGTTAAAGAGTGTGTTTTCTTAATTTTTGGCACTTTTATGAATTTTACAGTCATATTGCTATAAAAGGTATTTTATAGGTATCAGTCTGTTTCTTGTAACCAAACTTATTCATGCATGCGTGTTTTTGAAAAGTAGTCCGATAAACAAAATTCACTATCATAGAAACATTACAGTAAAAATCAGCATTAATAGATTATGATTTTGACAATCTTTGATGATGCATTTTAATTCAGATGTAAAAATTGATTAAAAAGTGTATTTTGAATTGCTTGCATGTCATCATTGTAATTTAATGCATTTCCTCCTGTCTTATTTATGCAAAGTGTTATTGTCTATATTTTGTACAAGTGTTAGTCAGCTATAATTTTGCAAAAAAATTAAAATAAGCTGGAGCAATTTATAAAATCTTAAAATAAACATCAAATCTTTAATTTTATCAAAAATTAACTTTTTTGGCTCATGTGATTTTTTTTTTTTTTCCTCATATGGAATTAGAATTATGAGCCTCCACCTCCTCCCCCTCCACGGCCAAAGAATCCCATTTTTGAAGATGATGAAAAAGCACAGGTGAGTATTTTATTGCAAAAAAATTTGTTAAATTATTCTTTACTTCCTTTTTTCTTCTTTAGATGGATCATATGATTATTATATTTTTAATCTTTATAGCAACTGCAAAAGTTATTGCGTAGCAGAAATCCTGAAGATTTACAAGCTGCTAATAGGCTAATAAAAAACATGGTGCGAGAGGTAAGGTTATTTGAATTTGGAAATATTATACCTGTGCATTTTATCAAATATTTAATCATATTGTTTATTTTGTGATTTTTTAGAATGAACTAGGCTAATTACATTAGTAGAGGATATGATTTAGATCACAGTGCAGTTGATTTCATTTAATGTGTCACTCTTAATTGTAACAGTCAGTTTATTTGTTCACAAGGGCCTTCGATTCACTATTTTACCTAATTCTGCATAAGCATAAAGAAACTTAAAGCTAAATATTTATATGAAATGTGAACATGTACTCCTCAAATAAGGGACGGGAATCAAAGCACTAAAACTCATTTATCCAATAAATAGCAAGATTCTTACTAATAAGTCAATATAATTTGATAAAATATCAGAATCCACTGATTTTAACAATATGTGGAAACTGACAAAAACTTATTTACAAGAAGAAAAATAACATAGCTGTATTCTTCCCCAACAATGAGTGTTAGATAAAATCATTGAAACAACATTGTATTTGGCAAACAATAAACAATACAAGGTTGTTTCAGCAATTTTGATTGTCACATTGGCATGTTTCTCTTCTATTCTAATGAGTTTTAGGTTGATTGAGTCATGAAACTGGAGAATTTTTTTACCCCCAATAAATATTTCATGGTAAACTATTCATATTACTTGATTGATCCAGATGATGGACATCATACTTTGTTGAGTGTTTGTGGGGTAGTGCAAAATGGCACTGTAAATGCCAAAAAGACACTGCTCATCAACACTTAGATTGTTATTTGGTTGAACTCATGGGGGATTGCATGCATTTTAAAATGGAAATACCCTGTGTTGTGTTGAATACTATTTTTAGTTTTAGTTTTATGCCTCCTCTTTAGTCACATGTAAATTTTTTTAGTACAGTATTATTATTATTTTTTTTTACTTTAGTTTTAAATATATCACTCTTTTCTCCGTGTATGTAATTTTGTAATTTCACGTTTGTTAAATGTAGAGTACAAAATATGGAAAACTATGACAATTAAGTGCCAGAAAGGGATGTTATGGCTTTCATGAAACAGTACTAAATTGAAAAACATTTTTAGTGTTTAGTTTCCTGTATGAACTCTTCAGTGGACCTGCAGTAAATGCCCTCTCCCAGGAACATCATCATTTTACATCAGTTCAAACCTGAGAATGTTATGAATTAAAAGCTGATGACAATACTGTTTTTATTTTTGTTATTAATTATTATTAGTAAACTTTGAAAGGAAAATTTATGAAAAACAGTTTTAAGAAGCAATGTAAAAAATGTAATAAAAAAAATTTCAGAGAAATTATCATTTTTATTGTTTTAACTTATTATACTTTGCTAGAAGTTCATTAATTGTTGATAGTCATAGGTATTTGTCATATCAGCCAGAAGAGATCATTAATGTAATCTTTATTTATTATATAGCATGAAGGACATTAGATAGATGCTTATATTTTTATATAAAACACATTTTTAATATAAAAAATAACAAAATTAATATTTTGTAAATTATACACCCCCGGGAGAAAAACAATGAAGAAAATTATGTATGCAGACATCTGACAAAGTGAGAAATGACTGTAATATGGAAAATAAATTGGAATTTATCATAAAGGGAACTAGATGATGATGACAATATGTTAAGAGTAACAAAATTTTGTCACTGTTGCATTTTGAAGTTGCTGTGACATAAAATTACTTTGTGACATAAACATTAAAAACAAAGTCAAACATAAAAAAATTCTATATTATTTATGTTGGCTTTAAATAAATGATATTTGTGAAAAAAGTAAACTAAAGGTTTGAACTGAAAACTGGTTTGAATACAGTGCTATTAAGGAATTTAATACAGAACAAAAAAATGAAGTAATATAAATGTTATTTAGAATTTGAACTTTGATTTTCTTGCTTTTTTTTCTTTTCTTTTGAAAAGAATGAAATGGATGCAAGCTCTCACATCAGATAGATGTAGTCTGTCCAATGCATATGTAAACTAAGCTTGTAAAGTAATTTTAAGGCGATATTTGGCTATATGCATTGGCTGTGAGACCCGTTGGAGAATCACTAACAATCAGATCATTCCAAGCATACAACTAAAAGAACTTTTTTTCCTTTGTGGCACACCTTTTTTTTTCTCTTCTTCTTGATGACAGAAATTGATAACTGTATAGGATAATGACTCCGCATAAATTTAGGAAACCTTACCTATTGAAACTTCAGAAAAAATTTTAGTAAATTCAGAATGTTAGAGGGCTGTTTATAGAGATAATTCATTGAAGAAAATAAGAGTAAGTAAAACTAAACTAACCTAAACTCGGCGTCACAAACAGTCCCTAGAGAGCCATGGCCGGCAGTTGCCTGATATCTGCTTCTAGACCATGGGCTCCGGGGTGCTTGTGCATCTTTACCTGGACAAGTGGTCAGCCTGTCAATAGGAGTGAATGACAAATGAAAAAAAAATGTGATAAATGCTGATCAGAGGGTGGAGTTTATTTATTTAAATCTCTGTCTACCATGAATTTCCTTCTGAAAAACGAACAGGGAATGTTGCCTTCTACTGGAGGTTCCAAATGCTTGGCAGATTATCTATGTGGTGATTGATGACTGCTCATCATGACAGTGCACATACCGATTCAGAAATAGTTGTTGTTTTATTCTCAAAATGCAAAAAAGGACAGCTGAAAACTTTTCCTCAAAAACGTCAGAGTGTCAATGATTTTATCATATGAGTCAAATTGCTGATTTAAATCATGATTTTAGTAAAAGAATTTTTTATTTAAAAATATAATGATTAAAATCAGTTATTCTTTCCATTTCTTTTTTTAAACAAGGAGAAATATGTTAAAACCAAAGCTTAAGGTAATTTGGAATGGTTTTTAAGAGATTTGAATTACTTGATAAAAAAATAAAAGTCCTAAGAAGTAATGTGTTTAAATATTTTAAAATAAGTTACATTAGTACAATGCAAGAAAGTATATTATTTGCTCGATTATCTAATCCCATGTGTAAATTTAGTAATGAGTGCACTAATTCAAATCACATGTTATATGATCTAAGTAAGTATGTTGTAAAGTTGTATTTTCTCAAAAGTCTAAAATGAATAAGTAAATTTTGTTCTTGTTCTACAAAGGCGGCATTTTGTATTGTAGGAAGCCTTCTTTCCTGAAATTAATGAAGATGCTGCATCCTAAGCACACATTTAAAATTAAGTGGTGAATTTTTAAATCATAGTAGATATTAGGGCTGATATCTACAATCAACAAATAATCTGCATATGAGTTTGTACAATAGATGGAACTGCACATTTAGTGGAAACTTTTGATACATCATTAGCAGTACGTACAACTGAAAATTTACTTATCCTTGCTATTGATGCCATTAAAAAAGATGAAAGCAAACTTAAATGTAAAATTTTTGTTTTTGTAATTGATAATGCAGCAAAAATGAGAAAAGAATTAAAAAACAATTTTCATCTTATATCATGGTTTTTCAGCATAAAAGGTTAATTTTATTTTTAAAATCAATAGCTTGCCTGAGCTAAATTTAGTAAACTATACAACACTCTTGAAAGCTGTATAAAGAATTGCTCAATTTTCTTGCAGATTGTTGAAGAGAATCAAAATACAATAGATAAGAATATTCAGTCAAATGAAATGTGGATCTTTTACTTTGTTTTGGATAAAATCCAGAAGAAATTGCAACATTGCTGTAGTTATGAAAGTTTAGAAAAATCTTAAGAATAGTTAAAAAATCTTGATAACATTTGCATTTATAACGTATAAACAGGCACGGTTTTTGGCACATTTTTTTAACATACATTTTAGCTTCAAAAATATAAAGCTTTATTAGCAAATGAAAAAGAAGAGTTGTAATTAGGAACAAAAATATTAAATAAAAAATATACTGTTTTATTCAATGCAATATTGAAATTTATAATCTGTGCTCTTCCTTTCTGGCCCTTTTTGAAAATGATGCAGTTGAGTCAGTGACCACACTTAAGTTATTGTTTTAATAGCGTATGAGAAAGAATGCATACGGAGAAAAGAACTGGGTATCATTGAAATGTTAATCACTGCAGGAAGTGCTAAAATGTTTTGTACTTTCAATATTATATATGCAAGAAATTGAAAAATCCGTTAAGGTGTGAAATATGAAATATTAGGGCATCAACACAGTAAAATGAGTAGAATCCACAATGAAAAAAATAATAAAATAAAATAAAAAAATTGGGGTCTTTTTAAAGCAAAGCATTAAATGCAAATATATAACTTGCAGATGTAAGTACCATTCTTCTTATTATGTTTATTCTCAGTGAAGATGTAACTACGAGAGTGGTAGCATTTTTATTACTATGTATGTAAGTTTATACGTAAGCTATTAAAATGGCAGCAGTTTACTAATGCTCAAAAGCTACTAAAATATTTCATTTTTTCCATACTAATTAATCACAATTTATGTTATCTATCTTAATTATTGTATTAATTTATGTATAAAAATATGTATTGGACTTCGTAACATCATCTAATTAGAGGTTTAATTACTTTGGAAATCTAAATGTAGACTAACCATAAGTTAATATAAAAAAATAATAATAAATATCTGATTTAAATAAAAGAAATTCAACTTAAATTAAAAATCTGATTTTAAAAAACTTTTTTTTATTTATTTATTTTTCGCCACACTCTGGCATATTATCTAATCGAGACTTATGTCAGACAAAAAAAAAAATCTCATCTCACTACACATTTTGAATTTTCAGTACTAAAAAAAATTATATGTGGATTGGCAAATTAAAACCATTTTCAAAAGAAAACAAAACAAAAAGCTATTTTCTTATCGAATTTTAAAATATCTATATCTTTTCTATTTGAGATGACACCTAATTATTCACATAGCATCCAGGTTTTAAAATTTGCATTGTTTCAAATGGCAGCAGTAAATATTTTTAAATACCCATATTTTGTAATTATTTTTTAAATTTAAATGTTTTTCGTAATAATTACAGTATTTTCAACTTTGCTGTTTTTGCAGCCTTGGATAAGGTAATGGAAGCCTGCTTTTCAGTTTAACAAAAATGCCCGACTTTTGCTCACATTGGATTATTTAATAAGCAGGGTTAAGCTTAGACTACAAGGTCATTTTGTAAAAAATAATATCATTTGTTTTAAAATTTCATGATATTGAATATTTTATAACACTGCATATAAAAGAACTCGCAGATCATGTGAAAAGCAATGAACATTAAAGAAGGTATTGAAACTACTTTAGAAATTATTATCTAGCTGATATCTACGATGGTAATGAAGTAGCTCAATTCAGTTAGCCTGCACTGGAGGTATATCTCCATAATGCATTTATATGATGTATGTTGAAACAAGAATATAAGAAACATCTAGATTGCATAGCAGTGTTTTGTCTACAAGCTCATGAAAGACTAACAAAGATAAGCTGTGTTTTTTTGCGAAAATATTAAACTTTGTTGCTGTGGTTTCCTAGATGAATGTAAATGAGAATTTCACAGATTACTTAAAAAATTGTTCACCTTGGTTTATGAGGTTGAACATGATATTACTTTAAAGACAAAGAAAATTCTGGAATTCTTGGGAATCATGCAGTAGTTGTGTTTGTAAATCTGTTTTAACTGGTGGGACTTTGCCAATTCCAGAGTGCCTATTTTTCCAGATAATTTAATATATATTTCTAGAATTTCCTCTTTTATGTTTTGTGATGCCATGTATAGGAACTGTGGCATACAGTATTCACCACTTGTGTTTTCAATCTGTTGGGCATTGTTAAACAAATAATATCAAAAATTGTACAAATTATTTAAAATTAAGCACATACACATGATTTTACATTTCAGAAAGGAAAACTTAACAACATTTTGAAGTAATATATATATATTATATAGAAGTTATGAATTTCTAAGTGTGATTGCATATAACTTCAAATGTTCATCTGCTTTAAAGATTGCCTCTGCAGTTTTAAGTATACAGTGAAACTTCATAACATCCTGTACTGACATAGATGTGTATTGCTCGTCAGGTCTTATAAAAGGCTACAATCCTTTGTCAGCTTCCTTCCACATAACATCCACTGTTTTGTGTGTCATCTTTGTTTGCCTCTCCCCCCCTTTCTATCATCTTTCTTCTTTTCTAGTAAAAACCTGATTATTTCATTATCATCTTAAGAAAGTATAATGAGAACAGAATTGTGTACATGGATCCAAACCTGCAATTCCTCTTTACTAACACTAATCTTTTCCAAACATGTAACTAAATCCAAGATGTTGGATACAGGCACCAGATGTATTGAGAATCTTCGTCATTTGACTCATGGTCTAGGAACACAATCATAAACACTGTTTATACCAATAGCCATGTAATATTTTTTACATCTATCCAAAGCATGAACATTAGAAAGTAAACATGGCTTCTTTCAACATGAATTGTTTCTGAAATTCATGGATACCATCTTCAGAATTCACATATTGATGTACGAAAAGGGACTGGTTGTTCATCTTTATATTCTGGATAATTAATTGACTGAATAAGGCTCATTACACTGGGCAGTAAAAACATAACATAGATATTTTCTGCATTTAAGTCTTCAGGTTGTTAGCCTGTAACGTATATTTTAATCTTATAAGCCTACATTTTGCATTTAAATTTAGACCTTCAAAAGTGTCATTATTTTTATATTGGCAGTTGATTGGGTATCAGTTACAAAGGATTTTACTGTACTCAATATTTAGACATTTTGAAAAACATCCAGCTGACTTTTTACCTCTCATATTCATAATTTTCAGTGCAGAACCTTTTCTTATTTATTATTATCTTATGCTTTTGAGTTTGGTGAAAAATTGTGTATAAAAAATTAAAAAATTAGAGTGTAGTTTAATTTCTTATATGTATTGATACATCCGAAATTTTATATTATATATCAGTTTAAGTGAGTTTCTCTGCTGACATCAAGTTTCTAAATGCCTAATGTTTTATTCTTTTAGGCAGATAAAAAAATGGAACTGATGGCAAAAAGATCAACAGAACTGGAAACAGTACACAATAATGCTAGTGTATTGGCGGATATGTTAGAGCATTATAAACCTGGAGAAGCATCTGAGGAAGAAAAAGATTTAATGAAGGTTTATTTAAATATTTATAGTTATATTTATTTGTTCATGCATTAAATTATCTTTTTTTTTTTTTTTTTTCCATGTGTATTCTCAGCAAGATTTTATCTTGCAGGCAATGATCAAAATTTTTTTTACTGTTATAACATGATGGTCCGCTTTGAAAGGAAAGTCCCTAAACTAATTTGAAAACCTTCTAAATTTAAAAAAAATGTCTTTCATTTTTATTTTCCAATATGGAATCAAAAAATTAAAAAGTAATTCAAAAAAGTGTTTTATTTATCTTATTCAAAATAATCATTTATAATTCATATAATGTTAAGCTTAGAAAATATGATAAGAATTAAAAGCATTTTATCATATGAATAGTTTCATTTGTTAACCTTTTAATATTTGTCAAAATGGTGGAATTGTTAAGTCTTGATCTCTCTAACATTATCATTAACTCATACTGTAAAACATAAATTATGATATTGTTTTGAGGACCAGCTTAATATTGTGTATGATTAATTTTAAATGCCCTAATAATATTAATATGTATCAGATGAACCTTATGTCGTTAAATGAGAAAAATGTGAAATATAAATCTCAGGACAATGTGTAGGTGTTTTTTATTTTACAGATAAGAAGCTAGATTTCGTTAGAAGTAAAATCAGCCAAGTTAAAAATCATCTCAGAAGCAAATGGAATTTTTAATTATGCTTAAGTACTCCATATTGGTGATAAAAATTTGGATGGAAGAAGTAAAGATAGCTGGATATAAACAAAATGTGCATGGAAATGGAAAATTAGGATGATAATGAAATTAGGCAATGAGTGAATGATAAATTTATTATGGTTTTGAAAGTGCAGTTATAGAAGCTATTTCTAATGTAAAATGAACATAATTAGCTCTCATGAAACTGAAATTATGTTACCAAAGTGTGAATTTGAGATAAATAAGAAGTAAATTAATTTAGCAGTACTGTGCATGAAATGTTTGACATTAATTTGCAGAAGGTTTGGGGAACAACTGAACAAAAGAAATTATCTGTATTATTTATGAAATTTTTCATGTCTTTTTAGACTGTAAAGAATATTTTGTTGTGTTGTTACCTTTTCAATATTTTAATACTGTTGAAATAAATTTCTGTGCATTTTTTTATTGTTAAATTATACTTCTTTAATATGTTTCATAATATATGTTTAGGTTGTAAAAAATGTAATAAATTAAACAAGTGACAAATCTGTTTTATGTTTTAAGTCTGTACTGCTTATTATATTATTAAATGTGTTGTACTAACATGCCTTTCATGATCTCTCTACTTTGTCGTCTCTGGTAATCAAAACTTTTGAATTGGATGTTACAGAAAATAATCGGTCTTTACGTGCATACATTGTCCATATTCACAATTACTTTGATGGAATTATCTTATTCGAAGTTATTTGTTTTAATATTTATTAATAGTTTTTTCCTGCATAGTCTTATTAATCACCAATTTCACACCTCATCATCTCCTTTATTCCTTTCTATGTAACAGGAGCTTTTTGAAAGTTGCGAAAGACTACGGCCAAAACTTTTCCGTCTAGCTGGAGAACTGGATGAAAAGGATGAAGGCCTTGGTATATAAACATATTTATTTTATCTACTATTTTAATTTGCTGGTATGTGTTCTTTACTGATGTTTATTCTATATGTATTTTAGGTGAAATTTTAAAAGCAAATGATGAGTTGACTGTTGTAATCAACAATTATAAGAAGAAGATGGGTGTACCGTCTGAAAATGGAAGTTCTAATACAAGTATGCTAATTTAGAATTTGTACTTGCAAATTTCACTTTAAACGTGTTGCTGCATTTTAAAAAAATAACTTGTAGTCTCGATATTTTGGGAAACCCAGATGAAATATCTAATTAATTATAACATTTAAATTAAGATGCAAATTATTACTGGCACAGATTTTGGAGTTTTGCTTTTCATTATTTGCAAGTAAAGGATATTCATTTCATTTTCAATTAATTAAAAGCAAAAAAAAATTTTTTTAAATTATTGAGCCGATTTTTTAACTTCTCTTCCCAGATGTATGTATATCCGCTGTGATAAATTATGGAACACTCTGTCCAAAATACAGCATCTCGTAAATACATTTATGTATGGTTGGATTAAATCCTTCCTGAATTAGAGATTTATAAGAAATAGGTTCAGTGGCTCAGTAACATGGCAGAAATTGGTTCAGTGTTAAGTCTGATCTTATTCAACATCATGATCAGTGATGTGGCTCAATTATGAACACAGATAATGCAGTGGAGGCCTGATGGGGGAAAAAAAAATTCTCCAACTTCCTTAATGAGGGCCTTGGTAGTCTTTTATTATTGTCAAGAGAAAATGAAATTATTATAAATATTAATAAGACAATTTATCTATTTTTTACAGAATACAAAATGTAAAGCTGTTAAATTTTTATATGGACTACACTAATTAAATGAAACTGAAAAAATGGTATGTACTCGGAGAATCACTTTGGATTTCTAAACTGAGTCAGAGCAGCTATTCTCATAAAAGTGCAGAGATTGATACCTCCAGAAATAAATTATTTAACAGATTAGTGTGGTCGAAATGAAGTGCTTCGTAGAATTTTTTTTAGCCCCCTTTAAGACTAGTTGGTTGATCTGGAACCATTGGGTGACTGAAGGTGAAAAAATTGCCTCTGAATCTAAGACATGATCTGCAAGCTGAGAACAAATTTAAGGTTTTGTAAAAGTGACCATTTTCATCCACGTATTTTATATTATTTGTTGCTGTTTTACCATGAGAAATTGGACATGTTTGAGCAGTCTATCTCAGTATTTCACTCTGTTGAGTTCATTGTATTTGGAGCACATGTCAGAACATAAGTAATGGTTTCTTTTTACCATGCTATCGTAAATCTCGAGTAACTGAGATTGCCAATCAATAGATGTGATAGCATGACGAGGAAATAATACGACATGGATTAAAAAAAACTTAACTAGAGTAATAAAAAATTATTTATTAACAACAGACAGAAAATAGGGAAGGGCATACGTGGAAAAGGGAATTAAGAGGCATACTTGGCTATAATTTTACCATATAATCAGCAAATCTATTTAGGCATTTTTGTGAATTCTGGACTAGCTTGTGTAACCCCGCTTTGTAGAAATCATGTCCCTACCCATTGATCCAGTTCTCGGTAGCTGTTTTCATATCACTGTCTGAAGAGAACCTTGTTCCGAATAAACGTTTCTTCAATTTCAGAAAAAGAAAGTAGTCACTGAGTGCTAAACCTGGGCTATATGGGGTGGGGCTGACTTCAAACTTCCCACTGAAAAACTTTTGCAGCAGTTCTTGAGTTTGGTGAGCAGTATTGGGCCGGGCATTCCCATGTAGGAGAACGACACTCAATATGCTAGGGCACTTGCATCGGATAGGTTCATGTAGCCTTGTCTAAGTGGCACAGTAATGATCCAACTTTTCTAAACATTAATCCATTTCAATCGCTGTGACACGTCTACGAACTTACTTTATTTACTTGCACAACCACTGCTAGACAACTAATGCCATCTGCCTGCATTATGGGTATAAGGTATTACCTCCACAATAATTATTTTCCAAATGCTGGTGCTTCTAACCTTTTTTTTAATACTTTTCAGGAAAGAAAAATTTACCCTTTCTCAGATGAGCTCTCATAAATTTTCTGCAATTTCTGGAGAAAAAGGTTTTGATATGTGATTGGGGGCTTTTTCTAAAATATCAACTATGTCCAAAGGTTTGTTTTCTCAGGAAATGTAGATATGCATTCAGAAGCTAGATTTAAGTTTAAGACTTATGTTTAAACATTTAGAGAAACATTGAGTTAGACTTATATTAATATTGAGGTTAAGACATATTATTAAAATAAAATTTTATGAGATCAAAAGAATTTTCCTCTAAAAATACTGTTCAGTTTCATAAAATAAGTGACATAACAGTTTTATTTAGGGCTGTGTTGTGCTATGACTAACAATTTATCTCAAAAACTGAGAAGTATCAGATGCAGGCTTCAGTGCACTTTGGTGCAGTGTAAGCTCTGTGCACTTTGTTTAAAGGGCTACAGAAAATTCTCAACATAGAAAAAATTCCAGCAGCTTACACGCAGTCAGTGGCCCTTAACTTGTTTGTCATAATAGGTTTAATTTAATAATTCTAAATCATTTCTCATTATTTGAAGGGCTGCTTCTTTGGCTACTGCTACAATATACCGATTGTTACAAGGGTTAGTAATCATTGATAGGCCAGACACAGATCTCCGGATGACATTTTGATTTTTTTTGGAATTGTTTCCAGGTCAAATAATCAAACAAAATTTGGTTTGGTTATTACCAAATAATAAAAAAAAAAGAGTGACATGTTTGATTGCCTGTCCTTCTTCAAGCTTTCTTCTACGCTCTGTCCTTCTGCGCTCACTATCTGTTTTTTGTCTTCGAAACATGAATATCGTAAAAAAATTATTTTATGAAATTTATAAACTCATATCAATTAGCATTTAAATGAACCTCCTCAAACTCTTTAGAATGCTGGCATCTTCAATGACTGCCTCATTTGCATATGTTTAAAGAGTCAATCCTTTTTAGTTGTAGTGTATGATATTTTTATACTGTCGTTTGTATCCACAACGATTTTCAGCAGCTCAGATTCCATTATGCTTTTAAAAATGTTAATCTGAATTGAATTCTTAATTTTTGGAAGCCAGTGTATATACAAGAGGCTCTGAGGAGCCTGAATTAGTTGAGAAACTGATGGGTTAGTTAAGACATTCAGTAATTTTAGTCTACGCTTTGTGAGCAGTTTTGTAGTTTGCAATAATTCGGAAAATCCTCAGAAAATTTCATGTTTTAAGAGATATTTCATCATTATTTCTCTGTTCTACTTCAACTATTTAGTTGTTTTTCTTTATCTTTGAAAACTGTTGTTACTTTAAACTGTTATTAATGTTTAGGCATTTTTCTTCATCTGCCTTGTATATTTAAACAGATCTTGACAGTCCAGGAATCGTTGCCAATAATAAATAAGTAGTGAAAACAAAATTTTATATTTATTACTGAGGTGTTTAATTGAAATTAAGTCTTTGAGTTCTTTATTTTAATATTATTATTGTTATTTTAGTTTTGCAAGCTATAACAGATAGCATATATGTATGGGAAAGCAACTGTGATGTATTATTGTATATGAATAGTGTAACTGCATTACGAATAGTATAGAATTAGCAAAAATTATTTAACTGATTTAATAAATGAAGTAGTTGAATTTTCAGCAGTGGATCTAGGTATCTGCCATGAAATCAGTTACACAGCTGCCAACTCTCCTGCTTTTTACCCAGAGATGCATGATTTTTCATTACATCTCCTAGTTTTTAATTTTTAGCCTTTACTAAGGGAAATATTTTCCAGCAATAAATGAAATTTTCTGAATTAATGAAACTTAAATTAGGCTAATTACACTGCCCACATTTAGTGATTTTCAGAATAATTTTTCTTATTAAATTTATTTGAATTGTATTTTTATTGCATTTTATTGATCTTTGTCTGTCTTTATTGATTTGTCATCTGATCTGAATTGTCTGTATACTTTTGTACATTTTTTATATCAATATTCAAGGAATGTTTAATCAGTTAATATTTGTATATAATTTTACTTCAATATATGATATATTAAAGTTTATCCTACATGAATGCTGTGTACAGTAATTATTAATTTTATTTTCATGATATTTAAAAAGTATTTTGATAAATAAAAGCTTTCCTTCAGTACTTGGGATTTTCTCAATATCAAAGTGTAAGAAAATTTTAAAAAATGAAAAGAACATAAAATTTAAAATATCTACTTAAATACTAGTATATTTTACATCAGAATAGTATTATGAATAGTTCAATAACTTGAATCATGCATTAGAAACTAAAGTCAGTTTGAAATTCCTTTGAAATGGTATCACCACACAGCATAAAAACCTTCTGATTTCTCCCATAAATCTTCCAGCATTTAAGATTTCAAGGTTGGCAACGATGTGGCTATTTATATCTTTAGTGAAAAGTTACTGTGTGTTGCATTTTTTGTTGCATGTTGTGTACATTTAGTTTTATACAAAATTATCCTTTGTATTAATGGTGTGGTCTTAAAACA
Organism: Stegodyphus mimosarum; assembly: GCA_000611955.2. NCBI lineage: Eukaryota > Metazoa > Arthropoda > Arachnida > Araneae > Eresidae > Stegodyphus > Stegodyphus mimosarum. Next base: position 509,012 of record KK117096.1, on the reverse strand, counting down.
TAATTAGACTTTAAAAAGCTGAAGTTTAATATTTTTTGAATGCTAGCAATCATTATTAATAAATATCTTAGTATAGTTACTGTGTTATAACCGGCTTAGATAAGAATGTAGAGAATCTGAAAGGTATGATGCATTAAATACAAGTTACATGAACAAGTAAGTACCAAACAAAAGCATAAAATAAAACTGGACTTCTAAAATCAAAGAGAAATAACATAATGAGTCCAGAGGTAAAATTTAGATAAAAATGAGTTTAAAATAAAGAAAGAAGTTCATATAATGAACAATTAGGTAATGTGTTTTTATTCCTTTATTTTTTATAGAGGAGGCTTCGTTATTAGATCTTGGGTCTCCTGTTCAAGAATCTCAGTCTGCAGCTGCAAATTCTTCTCTGTTGGATGATCAGCTGTTGGCTTTAGGTAAGTTTTAAAATGAAAAAGTTATAAATATTTGAAAAATTTCAATAACTAAAAAACTCAATTTAAAAAATTTAAAAGAAATGTGCACTATAATAAAGATTTGTCAGTGCCGCTCACAATTTAGCCTTTTGGTCATGTTTTAATGGCAGTTTACATATTGTCTTTATCTTATATGGTATTTATTAATACTAATTACTTACTGTATCTATTAGGCTGTTACTCACTAGTATCTGTTAGGCATATCTTAAGTTTTCAGAAGGAGCATGCTGCTTAACACCAAATTTTTAAAAGCATTGATTAATGTGTGGGAGTTACTGTTATATGTATTTTAAAGTTGGCTACATAGTTTGTGTATTAACTTTATTAAATATTGTATTACATATAAAATAATGAAATGAACGTGATAAAAGCTTAAAATTCACAAGTTTTATGGACTGAATTTTAAATTTTCTTAATTTTTTTAAAATTAAGTAAGATTTTAAACTGTTTATAGCCTTAGTCACAATTCTTTTTTGCGTGATTTACAAAGATTACATTATAATGCATGTCCAGATATAATCAATTAGCTATATATATTATTCATTGTTGATTTATGTTAATGGTGCAAAAAGTCATGCCACTGGTATAGTTGATGCTGATGCTGTCAGAATTAGTGGAGTAGATGTAATGAAGTAATTATAATGTTTTTGACTTTGTTTGTACACAGTATTAATTCATGTATAGGTTTCATTTTCTACCTGAAGGGAACACTAAAGAACAATCAGTTCAAATATTGAGTATGGACTAGTGCTAAGTTTATTTAATAATTATTCCAAGTCTAGATTTCTCTAAGTTTTATCAAAAATATTTTGAGAAAATTATACTAAATGATGAAAGCTTCTGTTCATTTAAAAAGCTCATGAATTTTGTTATGAGAACCTGACCATTTGTATTTCTGTTTAGATGTGTTATAATTTTGCAACAGGCAAAATAATAATAAATTGTATTCAATATTCTTTCCTTGTAGGTGTAACTCAATAACATGTAATTCACCTACTTTTTTGTACTGTAGGAGAGGCAGGAAGAAATCCTTCTTTGTCATTGACAGAATATGTGTTCTTCAGCATGTATTGTCCTCTTATAGTAGGGAATAGGCAATAAGAAATGGGACACGGGAGTGCCCAACTCATTTCAATTTGAATTTCTAAACTTAAAATCTAAAATTCAATACATAAATACAGATTAAACATAGTAAGGATTTTTACTATGATTTTTACTAAGTTTACTAAGTTGGTATTTTTACTAAGTTGGAAAACAATATTTTACCCCAATTTTAAATTTATGGGTATGCATTAGCATCATTAATCGGACTGTTATTTTGGCTTGTGAATTTTAATTCAAAACTGTTTGTAAAAATTAGTCCATTGTATCTAGTGCAAAAAATGATTTTTACTAAGCAAATTTAACTATTGTTAAGAGGTTACATAGATTTGATGTACTGGCAGAAATTTGAAAGCAATTTATCTATTTGAGTTAACATAATACATTCCATTGTGAGGAGACAATTCAAGTATGGATTGTATCAAGCACTTCTGGGTATCATAATGAAAGCTTAAGCTATAGCAGATTTGACATGATTAACTCATTTCTTTTGACATGATAATAAACCATCTGTATTAATTGTATTTTTATTAAGCGAATAGTTGTGCTATTTTCAATTGATAATGTAAGCATCACTACCATAGAAACAATTCAAACTGGCACAGTTGACAGGCAATACTAATTTTGAAATATGCATTTTCATATTTATATGCTTTGCTACATTTCTGAGCAGACTCCCATCCCTGCCCAATATTTATTTGAATAACAGGAATTAACTGTGGGCTAAACAAAAGACTCAACTTTCTAGTTTTTATTTTTGGGCTTGCACAAAAAAGTTTGATACGCATATTTTTCAAGAAACAGTTGCAATTTTACACTGGTCATCAAAATTAAAGAATAATGAGAAAAAATATGCTCACTAAGTTAATGTTGCAACCAATGCTCAGTGCTGTAATTATTTATGTTAATTAAATACAGTTGAACACAAAATTGAACTTCCATGCACTAGAAATATACAAATTTGGTGATTGACTGTGTGGTGCACAATGGGTGCGTGTTGGAATTCCAGTCTTTGTGTTGTATCAAATGAATGTAATTTCTGAGAGTGATCTGTATTCAGTAGTTATGTCTCTGAATTAGGCATTGAAGGCATTATTTAAGTGAAGGTCAAATGTGGTGAACAGTTGGTAGAATCCAGGGAGGTCAAACACAAATGTAGGTCACCAAAGATTTGAATATCCCTCTAAGTGTCATATCAAGAGTTTGGAGTCACTTTTTGAGCCTGGTCAAAGGGGACCAAGAGCACCAATTACATCAGAAAACCATTTTCTGTCATTGTGGACTTGAAGAAACTGTGAAGCGACTACAAGAGATTTGGTTTTAGATCTTCAGGCTGCCATGCTGCACGAAGGCTTAACAAAGTTAAACAGTATGCAGACCACTGTTTAATAATTTGGGAAGGAATCATGACAAATGGCCACATCAAGGTGCCTATCTTTCAAGGAGGTTCTATAGCTACTCAGAGATATGAGGTATTGGAACCCCAAGTTAGACTGTATAGTGGTGCTGCTGGCCCAGAGGTTTTGCTAATGAACGACAATGCTCGGCCTCATGAGCATATGTTGTATCAGAATACTTGAAAATAGAAGATATCACTTAAATAAATTTGGCCATGTTACTCACTTGACTTGAACCTGATTGAGCTTGTGTGGGATGCCTTAGGGTATTGAATATCAGTATACCAAATTCCTTCCTGGAGCTTCCAGAAGCTGTAAAGGGCACTTAAGAGTGACATACAGTTCCACTAGACTTCATTAACACTGATGAAGTCTGTGAAATCAAGATGTGAAATATGTATATCTGTCCAAGGTGACCCTACATCATATTAAAGAGAAAATTTTTTCCACAAGAGGGACTTAATTTTTCTATCATTTTCCAGTTTCCTTAAATTTGGTTTTAATTTCAATATTTTGCAAATAATAAACTGTCAAACATTGTAATTTAACTAATGCTTTTGTATAAATTTCTACTAATAATTTTTCATTAAGTATTAACTATGTTTTATTTCTGTCATTATCCTTTAATTCTGATGACCAGTGTATACAAGTAATGGAATGCAAGGTCACAGTTTTAAAAGATGATAGAACGTGACAAATTAATAATTTTCATAATGCATTTTGAGGGAGAACGGGAAATAGGAACACGGAAACGCAGTATGCACAAAGAATGAATGACCAGCAGTTGCAATGCATGCATTACAAAATGACATCTCATTTCTGAGATGCAATCTGAATCAAATTGACCAGATTTTAACATTGGTAAAGCGGGAACCATTGATGGGGGGAGGGGGGTCCTGATCAAAAATTTGGTCTATATGGAATCAACTAAAATATTCATGAATTTTTTTTAGTAATTTGCTATTGTTGTTTAAAAGGTCATGAAATTTTTAACAAGAATTTGTGAAATTATATTTCACACATAAAATGGCTTTCATTGTCTCAACTGTGATTTTTCTGATGTCCTTACTTTATATATCATAGGAAAAACACGTTCAGTCACAGCATTAGTTCCTGGTAAGGACAACGTGTATTCCACAATTTTTAGTGCATTATTATATGGAACGTGATTTATTTCAAAATGATGAAATATTTCTAAACATTTGTTCTCTATTGTGATTTTTGGTGATGCTCAAGATTTAACCTTTTCCTTATATATTTTTTTGATAATGATATTTCAGTAAAAAGATCATTTTCCGAAATATTACTATATGGAAAATTTTGAGTAATATGATTGAATGATTTTTGTACATCATTCCAATTAAATCCTTGTTTTAATGTAACCCAATGAAAATGTTCAATATCATTGTAATGTACTGTCCATTCTACTAAATAATCTATGCAGTTACTGTAGAACATTTTAACCTGATTTATGATATCTGCACAATTTATTGCACCTTGTTTTTCTAGCTGGCTTATACTATTACAGATAGTTAACGGAAGAAAATTGTTTTCTAACCACTCTTGGCACTGAAATTTTAAATTATTAACTTCATTTCCTACTTCGATTACCGAAATTTTGTTACCTTCAATAACTTGTACAGCATTTTGAAAAAGAGTTATTTGATTGTGTAGAAACTCTAGCCATTTTTTTTTTCCTTCAAAAAACTCTTCTAACATTCTAGGACATTTATCCTGTGTTAGAAAGTAGGATTTCAAAGGATTGTATGTTTTCAAAATTCTTTCGACTGCTGGCAAAAGAGCCAACCAGCGGGTTTTATTGTATTCAAGTATCTTCTGATATTCCACTTCTGCAGTTTCACAAAATTTTTTAAGCATTTCAACGTGCACAGTGTATGTATAAAAATAAGAATATATTTTAATAACAATATTTTCCACATCTGCGGGCAACAAGTCAGCAGCTGTTTGAATGGCGTTATTTATTATTTGTGTTTTGCAACCACCGCCAATAATGTTTTGATTAAGATTTTTCTTTAATTTATAAAAGATATTATTTGTATTTCTTCTCGCTTTTCCTCCAAAATTTGCGTTCATGTTGTCTGCACAATATGCAATCATATTATGTTTTAATTTTTTTTTCAAAATATTAATAATGGAACTGAAAATTATTTCATAAGTTTCGTCAGGTAAAGAAACAAAATCTAATAATGGTTGGAAATAACTTTATATCCTTATGATTAGATTCATCAAAATATATGGATATAAAAATTTTTCTAGATTTTTGTTTAATTCTGAAAATGCAAATGGGGATAGCACATTACGTTCAATTGCCTCGGATTTTGTTCTGCACAGGCAAATTTTTTGTTGAATAACTTTTGGACAGCTGAAGGAATGATTGTGATTAATGGCATGAAAAGACTTCATTTCTTTTCTTCATCTCCGTAAGTTGTTTTCCAAAAAAAAAAAAAATTCCTGTATTTTGGAGGAAGATGCAGCAGTATTTAAATATCTTTTAGGTTTCTATATCTCCAAGTGCTTTGAAATATCATTCTTCCCACCGTACGAAATAGAAAATTCACCATTACATTTCTCACATTTTACCATGTAATCACTTTTGGTTTTTTTAATAAAAGGAAATTCACATCAGATCATCATTGAATTTCCATGTCAAAAATCTAAAAAAATAATTTAAAATTATATTATAAATTATTAAATACATATCGTTGAAAAATAAAGTAGGTACATAATTACATGAACATGGTGATTTGTTGTAAAGTACGAGGGTCAGTCAAAAAGTTAGTTGCACTGCTTAAGAAAACAAAACAGGATAGAAATTTTCAATAACTTTATTTGTATCTTAAAGTTGCATTCAAAATCTACTTTTCAACGTAATTGCCTCCATTATTTAAGCATTTGTCTAGGCGTGGTACAAGTTTTTCGATGCCTTCTGCAAAGAAATCGCGTCCAATATCCGATAACCATTGTTGGGCTGTAGCTTTCACTTCGGCATCCGAATGGTACTGTCTCTTTGAAAGTTCTTGTTTCAGGGGACCAAACAGATGGAAGTCAGGAGGTGAAAGGTCTGGGCTATAAGGAGAGTGATTCCACACTTCCCACCTGAACGTTTTCAGAAGTTCGCACGTTTGTTTTGCTGCATGTGGTCTTGCATTGTCATGCAGGAGCACAATGCCTTTCGACAGTTTACCTGGCAGTCGATTTTTAAGTGATTTCTGCAATCGTTTTAGTGTTTCACAATTAGAAGATGCATTAATTGTGGCACCCTTCGGCATGAACTCTGTATGCACCACACCTTCTCTATCGAAAAACAGCGTCATCATCACCTTTCCTGCAGATGGAACAGTTCGACACTTTTTTCGTGTCGGGGAACCGCAATGTTTCCATTCGAGCGAGCTGCGTTTCGTTTCAGGTGAGAAATGGTGAATCCAAGTTTCATCTCCAGTCACAATTTTGTCCAAAAAGTCATTTCCTTCCGTTTGGTAACGTTGCAGAAATGCAAATGCACTTTCAAAACGCTTTCCTTTATGTTCCTCCATCAATAGACGTGGCACCCATCGAGCACAAACTTTACGAAATTCAAGGTGATCGGCGATAATTTTGTGCACACTTCCATGAGAAATATCCAGTTCATTTGAGATTTTGTTTATCATGATGCATCTGTTTGCAAGAATGCATTCATTCACGCGAGTAGCAATTTCCGAATTTGTTGCAGTTGCTGGTCTTCCCTCTCGCTCAGCGTCATCAATATCTGTACGTCCATTCTCAAACATGTTGCACCATTTCGCGATAGTTTGGTGTGACATTGCATTTTCACCATACACTTCATGCAACTGCCCATAAATTTCAGTGCAGTTGCAGCTTTTTGCCCACAAAAAACGAAGCACTGCACACATTTCCAATTTGAACGCTATTTGCAGCCGTCGAGACATGTTTGAGACTGATTATCAGAAAAACTAAACTTGCCTCGTGGAAGCCGCTACGTCACGCGATACAGGTGCATGTCTGAAGTGTTGTCACAAAGTTTCATCAAAATAGCCTCTGACGGAAAATTTTTATGAAGAAGTGCAACTAACTTTCTGACTGACCTACGTATATTTTAAAAATTATTTTAATTATAATATTTCTACCTAAATAATAACAGTACTAACTTGTATTATTTTTCCTCTGAATTTACCATAATGTTAATCGTAAGTGTCACTTTCAAGGTCGGTGCTAGACTTTTTGCTGCCACTATAAATAATACAAGCAATGTCTGCGAAATTCAAGAACATTTATGTACTTATGAAATAAATTACTTACCTAAATTATCTGAATAGCTCATTTGTTGACATCACTTATTTAACAAGTGCTAGTGTGATGTGTATCATCTCAGGGACAGGTACAAAATGTTTTCAAGTAGCATCTAGCCCCATCATTGTTTATGCTTCACGCATGCACAGTAGGCATATTTTCAGCATGGTAACCGTCATTACTTGGCCAAAGAACATCTATGTATGTTTGGCTTTGCAATGAATTCAGATTTCTGCGATGCATAAGTGAAGCATAAGTGAAGCATGCTAAGGCTAAATGTTACTAATGTTTTCGTCTTTTGGGGGGGGGCAGTGCCAAAAAATGCCATTGTTTAGTAAGTCCAAACAAGGATGGTCGAATTCTAACAATTGATCAACAATGTGAATTTTGATAAGCAGTTCTCGACAATTCGTTCTCAACAATTATTTCTTATTATTAAAGTTTAACATCATAAAATTCACAAAAATGGTATAAAACTTATATCCTGTTCAAGCTCATAACCATATATTCCCTTCCTGCTCTCCCACCGTTCCCTAGATTGTTGTGCTTTCAAAAATCGGGACACTGGACAAATTGTTAAAAATTGAGATGTCTGGTCACCTTAAATTTGATGTCTGATGCAGTTTGATTCTTCTGAAGATCAGAATGAGCATTTCTGTTGTCTGAGCATAGTATGTGATATTCTAGGCATTTTATAAATTGTAAACCAATCACTTTGTCATCATTATGATGCATGTATTGCAGTTACTGCTCATTCATTTGAACAGATATTGTGAATATCATACATTATGTCTCATAAATATCTGTAATTAAAATATCATTCTCCATATTCTTTATATTTGTGTTTCTGCCTTCACATTCCACCACATGTCATATTGCAAAAATTGCTACTTTTGCCATGTACAGTACAAAGTCTGAGATCCGAACTTGTCAAGATTTGAGCGATTCTGAATTTTAAATCATCAGTTTAAATCTAGTAAGATGATATAAAAGTTATAAAATAAAAACTATGAAATAGTTTATGATACAGTGAAGCATTTGTGATCTCAAGAGAATCAAATTTTCAAGAAAAGCTCAACATTTACTTGTTTGCTAAACATCTCTTTTAATGTTAGTTATTTAAGTTGCATCACATAATTTCTTGATTAGTTACAAAGTTCCATTATTCAGTGAAATTGTCAATTTGAGAATTCTCACTAAATTGTGAGTTGACGTTTTTTCATTCTCAGCAATCTTTTAATCACTTTTTATTTGCCCTTGGTAATGATATTATCTATATTTAGAACTATACTTCATATTTCATATAACCATACTTATGAAGTGAAACAGTGAAAATTTGTGGACCTTTTTCTTAGAATCAAATGAAGTCAGCTTTAGAGTTCAGAAATTGCTTCAGTAGATGAAACATGTTCTTATGAAATCCGGGCAATCTTTGTAAAGATTCTCTTTCATCATAATTTTCTTTGAGCTTCAAAACTAAATTCTGTTTTTTAATAAGTTTTACATATTATGATGGAAAAATACATACGCTATTGTTTGCAAAAAATTCAACACCATGAAGGAATTATTGTAAATAAATGAAATTTATTCCACATATTACGAATAGTGGTACAAATAAACGATCCAATTTACAAGAGAAAAAACAAAACAAACATCGAAAGTCAGTACTTTGTGTGTTCGCCACACTGAGTGATAAGAGCCTGTACTTATCGTGGCATTGAATCATACAAGTTCTGAATGTAATCCTGGGGAATGGCATTCCATATTGCTTTGACTTGATGCCAAAGTTCTCTCTTAGTGTGTGCCCCATCAGTTGTACGAGCGAGTCGCCGACTGATGAGACACCAGACATTCTCTATGGGCTACATATCCAGGGAATAAGCAGCCTCAAAAGAAGGAAACCTCCTAAAGAAGGCTTGTGCAGTCTGAGAAACATGTGCATAGGCATTATCC
>KK117096.1:488350-499759 GCA_000611955.2 Stegodyphus mimosarum | reverse complement strand
CTGCTGAAATACAGTTCCTGGAATGCATCAAAGAATGAGAAAGACCTCTGACTCCACAACTTCCCTTATGTGGTGATCACTGTTGACATTGTCCACTGCCTGCAGTATATTTAATCAGCGTGTATGCTTCAATAGCTCCTAAGACCATGATGTCAGGCGTTTGTGCAGTATGATGCTAGATAACAGATTGTGGGGGAAGATGCTCACCTCTGTAACATCTGACGCATACTCTTCCAGCATTGTACTCCAGATTGTAACAAGATTCATCGCAGAAAACAACTTGTTGCTACAGGGCACACCGCGCACTGTGTTGCCATGCCCAATGAAGTCACAGGCATCTGTGATTCATGTATCAACAAATTTTTTTATATAAGTCTTGATGTTTGCTGTGTCTAAAGTAAAGAGAATGTTTCAAGAAAATGCATAACTGACTGCTCATTGTCAGAAAAAGCATCAGTGCGCCTGTCCCATGTCATCTAAAGAATTATTCTTGCAAATGTATTCCATATAAAAATCAATAATTTTAATGGATTTATTTATTTCAAGTTCACTTAAAATTGCTTGTCATCCAAAAATTTATTTCTATTAAATTATAATTTGTTTCTTTGTAGGTTTAGGTGAACCTGATGCTCAAAGTTCTATTAATGTGAAATCTATAACAAGTGCCTCTAGTGCTGCTACTTCTGCCACCCTGGCAGATTTGGATCAGATTTTTAAAAATAGCAAAACGAGTATTGATGATATGAAGCCATCATTTTCTTCTGCTGCAAGTCTTAAACCTGCAAGTACTGTTAATTCTGTGATAAATGATTATACAGCCAATGCTCTTTTGTCTGGTGATACATCTGGTGTACCTTCTCTCACACCAATACCTACTAGTGAGTAAAAATGCTGTGCTTGGTAAATTTTGTAGATAATGAGTTTTCCTTTTTGTTTTCAATGAGTGTTCTTTGGTTTTGAAAGAACTGCTTATTAAACACCCAAGAAATGTGTATATACTTTTTCAATGTAAAATATTTTGCCTCTTAATAAGCATATGATTTAAGGCTTTTTGATCCATAATCAGATATATAATTTATATTATAAGATTATTTCCGTAATTTTTTGTTTTATTTGGTGTATTAGCCAAGATGGTTTGGTTTTAATCTGTAGAAATGTTCTTAAGTATGTGAATTTTCTGTGAATATTTATAAATAAGCACATAAAATTTGGTTACAGCCAAAAACGTTGCGGAGAAAACAACACAAGGCGAAAATGACGTGGTCCAAAACTTCGGCGTCGAAAATATCGTGGTAAAAAATAAAGTACCTACAAATCATCTCATGATGATAACATCGCACGCATCCGTTTTTCAGGCTTTAACAATTGTAAATGGATATTCGCCTAATGATTTGTGACTGCAAGATGGAAAGAATAATAATTTTTATTTTCATATTTTTTATTAACTAATAAATTTTTTAAAGCAAAATAAGAAATAATTTTTACTATAAGAGTATCAGATTAACAAAAATGAAGAAAATAATCTCATAATTAACTTACCAGTTTTTTTTATAGATAAGATGCAGTTACTTAATAATCTCATAATTAACTTACCAGTTTTTTTTATAGATAAGATCATGCAGTTACTTCCTTTTCCTAATCTTTTTTAGATTATACTTTTCATGAAAAATTACCAGTAAAACTTTATAAAAAAATATTTATTAATGACCTTTGTTAGTTAACTATGTCAGTTTAAAATTAAGTGCTATAAGTTGCATTAATTTTCTATGCTTAAATTTCCATTTTACATTTCCAGCAAATATTTATTAGTTAATAATAAAATATGAAAGTAAAAATTATCCTTCTTTCCGTCTTGCTCTCACAAATCATTATGCGAATATCCATTTACAATTATTAAAGCCTGAAAAATGCCTGTGTGCGATGTTTTCATAATGCGATTATTTGTAGGAGCTTTATTTTTACCATGATATTTTCAACAACGATGTTTTTAAACTGCAAAAGTTTTTTAACCGCCTTCTTTTCGACCATGATATTTTGTACTACGATGTTTTAGAACTGCAGTGTTTTCTCTCTGCTTTATTTTCTCCCACAATGTTTTCACCTTGTGATGTTTTCAGCAGACATCTAAAATTTGACCCTTAAAATCATTAACTTTACTTTTATTACAAATTATATATATTATGTTACATTTTTCACTAAAAATTACTTAGAGCAGTTTAAAAAAAAGGTTTCACTTGAAGTTTTGTGAAACACATTACAACTGCAAAATTGATTTGGTGACTTGCCGACATTGGGCTAGTCAGCATAAGCTCTTTGTGCGATTGTCACCAACATTGTTTTTGTGTTATTTATATAGCATCTTTAAAAAAGACTGCAGAATTAAGTCTATCTTTAACATATGGCTCATGGCTTTATTTAAGAAATGAATCAACTAAAGCATGGTTTCAAGTAGAAAATTTTTCATCTTTTAATTCATTTTGTAAAATATTAGTCTATTTTATATACCCTTTGCAAAGAAACTTCATTATCAAGTTGTTCCTTAGTTGAATTTCATTAAATAAAGAAATTTCAAATTCACTATATAATTTTGACATTTCTGCAAACAGTCATTTTAACTCCAGACACTTTTATATTGATTCTTTTCTGATGCATCTGGTGTCTTTGAAAAATTATATGCTATTTGGATAGTTATACATAAGCATTATTTTAGTAATATGCACTGCCCAAAATTTTTCGCTAATGATACCTGAGTTAGTATTGGTTTCATGAGTGGAAATTTTCAAAACCTATCTTTTCATTTCTTGAATTGAAATCATTGAATCATTTGTTCAAATCATGCAGTTTTTTCCCTCTCACTCTTTCTCATTTTTAAGCAAGACAATTTTACTGGACTTTTTTCTGGTATGACATCTCTAATCCATAATTTAATAGGAAATTTTCATTTCAGTTGCAAACTCATCTGTTAATTCTGTTAGCCAGACAAGTTCTAGTGCAGTTTTATCAAAGGGTTTAGAAGAATTGGATGAGTTGGGGCAGTCTCTTTTAAAAAAAAGTTTGCCTATAACTTCTACAGTTAAATATGAATTTCCCAGGTAAGATTAACTTAGTCTCTTTGAAAGTGTTTATTTCATGCATTGACAAACTATTATTTCTTTGATATAATGATAGCTAATCATATATTTGTTTCATGGCATAAGAAGGGCAATATCACACACAATATGAATGATTAGTTTTGCAAATTTTGAATCAATCCACAAATTCCAGGTTTCTTTTCCCTATGACTTTTAAATTTCTGTTATAACTGTTAGCCCATTCTTATAGTTCAATAGTTCTTATGATGCTTTCTAGTAGAAGTTCTGCCAAAATATACTACTGAATAATTCTGTTCCAAAATCAAAAACAGATGATTCAACTTTCAGTTGCTGTGTGTTTTGCTGGACTTCTAGAATGTGTTAAAAAAGTATTTTCTGATGTTAATATTAAGTTACTCTCCATTGCCCATCAATCCATATAAAAAATTCATTGACAAATGTATGTTTTTTAAAGTTTTGCATGTAATGAAGAAAATTTGTATATGTAGAATGTAATATATAAAAACACTGTCGAAATGTTAATATGTATCTAAAATTATGCCTTTGACTACATTTTATTGACTACATTTTGGAATTTAAATGCCTTATAGATTTAAATTTCAACTAATAAGATTGGAACATATTTTATTTAGTTTCCTGCTAGTTATTTGACTTAAATCTTCATCTCTGATCTACATCTTATTCTCCAAACTTATTCATGGATAAATGGTGTATAAAAAATTATTTAATATTTTGTTTGATTATGTCATATTGGCAGCAATGTAGTGAACCTGGGAAAAGAAATCATGTCGCTGTATGTGTGGGTACCCCCCCCTAAGGATAATGACCTTTACAGTCTAGTCTGATTTGAGAAACAAAGCAGTGATTATCAAATTTAATAAAATATTATTGATGCAGTGTGACTACTTTTTTTTTTTTATTGTTGAGAATAGTGACATTTTTTAAATTTTTTTCACTTAGAATTAATTTTCATTTTAAAAAATTTATCATGCACCTATGTGTCATTATCCTTGAAGAGGTTAATATAAATCATTTGCCATAAAATTATTAGTGTAAATCCAGGCTATGAATTTTCGCTACTTGTACTATGAGTTTTACTTTTTTCTCCGTGGTGATTCCTACCTTAGGTATGTTTTTGATTAATAATCAAATTTAATTTTTATTACTTTCCTATTTTAGCGTGGTAAATTTGAAATCCTGCTTAAAACTGTATCTCTCAATTTATTTTTATAGCACACCTCAGAAAGTTCCTCTAAGTCAACTAATTCAACAACAAAAAGTTCAGACAAAAAATGAGAAATTCTCTTCAGCTGTGTTATCTTCTACTATTACTTCGACTCAAGTAACAACTAATTCACCACCTGTAACAGAAGCATCTTTATCATCTGATAGGATATCTCCAGTGAACAGTCCAGCTCACAGTGTGTTATCTTTGAAAGACGTTTTTGTACCCTTAGAGACAATTCAGCCAGGTATTTTTTTAAAAGTTTCTTTATGGGTTAATTCCTCCCCTTTTTAACAAGATGCAATTAATTTTAAAGAGCTGAATTTCACAAGTAGGATCTCTTCATAATAAATTATGATAAAAATCTTAACTTCAGAAGATTGAATGTGCTTGTTAAACCAGAAGGTTTAGGGGGCAAAGCCTTCTTTTGATCTACAGATTTAATGTAGTGCACTAAACAATAGATGGAAGACTTGAAATTTTTTACATATTTTTAAAATAAATTGTAATTGTTTTACATATTTTTAAAATAAATTGCAAATTTCCAGTTTATTTTCTACAAGATTTATAATTGCAGTTTAAATGGATGGATGAAGGGGAAAATAAAGAGTACAAAATGCACCATTTGCAATAGTTTTCTCCTCCCCCCTTTGAGTGTTTATTTAGCTTTCTAAAGTATAAATTTTGTAACATTCTGTCATAAAAAAGTATATCAAATGTTATGCACACACTGGCCAATGAATTAAAAACCTTTAAGATTTTCATTTGATTGCATGCTAGGGATCAAGTATGCAAATTTGTTTTATGACATGGATTACGCATAGTTAGAATACTAGTATAAGTAAGGTGTAAGAGGGCTTTTCGCAATGAATGAAGTAAAATGACAGATATTTCTGCATTTGAAAAAGGGCTTATTGTTGGTCCCTGTTTAACAGCGACCTTGATTTTCAAAGACAACAAATCTCTCTGGGTTCTGAAAAGAAACCATATCAAAAGTTTTCTGAAAATGGAATCAGAACCCATAGTCCTTCTGTAGAAAATGTAACTACGGTTTGAGCACAGTTTTCCAAGAGAGTGATTGGCTGCTCTCCGATGAATGGTAGGACAGAACAGGGACTCTACTGTGCTCCATCTGACACAGATCATCCTCTTCCCAACAGATTTCAGCTCGAACCATGCGCAGAAAATTGCAGAGGATAGAAATGCATAGGCGGGTGCCTGTGAGAAAACCACTCATTTCTGCTCAACATGCAAGAATTTGTTTGCAGTGGTGCGGGAAAGAAAAGAGATTGGACATTTGAGAATTGGAAATGGGTAATGTGGTCGAAAAAATCCCGCTACGCTTTATTTTGCACTGATGGAAGACGTCAAATTTGGCAAGAACGTCATGAAGCCATGAAACTGTCTTGCCGTGTAACTCGCACAGTGTAAGGGTCTGGTGGGAGTATCATGATATGGCACATGTTCTGCTGGCATGGAAGTGGTGTCCTGATGTTTTCGAGGGTAAACAAACAGTCATAAAATACCTAGATATACTGCCAGATCAAGTGCACTCCGCAGTGTTCCATTTTTACCCTGATGGCAGCAGATATTTCATGAATGATAATGCAACTATACATCATGCCAGAAGTGTTCAAAATTGATTCGCTGAACATCAGTCTGACTTTCAACACCTTTAACCCCATAGAAAATGTGTGGGATATGGTGGAAGGATGCATCCGACAGCACTCTCCTCTTCCATCTAATTTACAAGATCTAAAAAGCTACGTAGCCAATGGATGGTATTCTCTGGACGTAAATGCACTCCAGAAGCATGTAGACTCGATGCCCAAATGAATCAGGGCAGTTATCTATGCAAAAGGTGGTCCGATAAAATATTGATCTTGGGTTTTTAATTCATTGGCTAATGTGTGCATAAATATAAGGGCATATTGAAAATTGAATAAGTAATACAAGTTAAATATCTAAAGAAATGCGGCTCCTTACTAAAAATTTATTCCTTTATTATGTATAAGCAAATATATATATAATTTAATATGTAATGAGAAAAATTGTGAGCTTGGAAATTCAGCCTTTCTATCATTTTAACTAGGAATCTCGGACTGACTGATTTTGTCAAAATTCTCTATGATTTTAGAACATTTTAATGTGAATATAATTGCAAATGTAACATGCACGCTTATCAGAAGTAGTAAAAATAAAGCTAAGATTCTGAGTAATGTATTTTAAATTCTTCCATTTACTGTAATCCCAAGCATTGTGGTTTATAATATCAGTTACTGCAGGCAGAATGTTCTAGATTTAAACCCATTTGCCGACATCAATCTTTTTTAATTGTGGTATTAATTATTTTAGCATTATTTTACTTTTAAATTTACTTCCAAAAATATATTTAAAAGAAGAATAATAAAAAAAAAAGTTGCATCAACTTTTTATGACTAATTAGGTCACATCATTTTTCATGGTTCACCTGAAATTTCATCAAAAATTGTTAGGGAAAGTCAGCGAAAATATAAACTTTTTAAGGAAGTCTGGAACCTTTTTCTAAAGGAAATTGAAATTCGTCATGTTTTACAGATCAGTCTTCTGAGATAATAAAAAGTTCCTCTTTTAGGACTGATCTGCTAGCAGTGGTGAATAGGGTCCTTTGGGTAAAACAGTTGAGAATCATTGGCTTAGAGGGTTAAGGAATACCAGGTATAATGCATGCATTAAATATATATCCTAAGTGTGAATATATTGCTAGTCATGCATACCTGTTCATGAATTAAACTTATTGATATGGTATAAATATCTACATGCAAAATATAATTACATAATTTTAATGCTGCTGTATAATATGTATATTTTTGATGTGATTCTGAGACCAAATAATTTCACAAATTTGATAAGTAAAGCATTTGATTTTTGGTACATTTTGGTTTTGCACCTGCCACGCATTTTTGGCACATGTGTGCATAACTAAAATGTACCATGTATATGTGCCATTATAACTTGAAATTATTTACATTAAAAAAAAAAGGGCACGGCTGGTGCATAACGGTAAAGTATTAATTTTCCATTACCATAATCACTCATGATGTTGTGATGTGTGTGTATATGTTACGATGAAACACCGAAATCTGGAGAATGTCGACTTTCACCGGTGAATGTCAACATTCATATAGTCGCTTGGTGTATGTCCGAAATATTTTCCAAATACTCTTATTTCTGACTTACACCAGTGAATGTCGACATTCACCATGTACTAATGGTGAATGTTGAATATATGAGAATATTATATTTTCTTCTCCGTAATTCAGTCGCCAAAAAACACACAAGTACTTAAAACACACAATGCATTCAAAATGAGAAAGGAAAATAATAGAAGTTAAAAAACTTACTTAATTATACAGTACGTAGTAAATGAGAAAATAAAATAATAGTAATAAAAAAACTTACTAAATTATGTGATTCAAATCTGATTAATTGCAACAACTTAAACTATTATGAGACTTTGAATTGCACAAGAGACCCTTCTTTTACAACTGCATTTATGGGAAACAGCCAGTCGCCTCTCTTTTCGACCTACACCAAAGCATATCTGTGATTGTCGACGTACACCAGTGAGGATCCGAATGTACAAGAATGCAATGTTATATTTGATCTTTCACCGATGTATTTGGTGAATGTTGATATTCTCTGGTGAAAGTCGACATTCTCCAATATCGATCTTTCACAGTAACATATATATGTATGTAATGAAAGCAGATTTTAGGAGTACTGATGTAAGAACACTGAAATGTAGAAACCTAGATCCATATTGAAGAGGAAAAATTCTGATTACATAGTATGCTGAAATGTTGAATCCGTAGTGATTAGGAAACTTTGCAGCTAAATAATATCAAATTCCATTTTTATTTAAATTGACATTTGCAGCCATAATTCAAATTGGCACTCTAATCGTGCCTATTCCCAGAACATTCTCATTTTTGCTACTTTTGCAATAAGAAGGGAGCCTAGCAAAAAAAGCAGCATTTATCCAGTATGGCAGTCTGTTAAGAGAAGGGTTTAGGTTTCAGTTCTCAGAGGTTCGCAATTAACTGCATCATCAACATTAAGCTTTGTGGCATAGGTTAATCTAGAAATGTTGCTATTTTTAGAATAGAAAAACAAAATACTCAAATTAAAAATGAGGCATTAAGAAGTTATTAATAAATTAAATTATAAAGCTGATTTACATATTTTTTTAATTGTATATATTCCCCCTTCAAAGGTAAAAAGACTTGTTGACAGAAAAGCCTTCTAGAACAAAGCATTAAAGCATTAGCGAAATACAATTTTGAAAAAAAATTAGCATAAAATTTTGATCTAAATGTTTTAAAATAAAATCTTGTAGATGTCATTTTTAACAATAAATGCAAACTCAAAATGCTATTGAAATTTTGAAAGCCTTCAAGTTCATTTTTCTGTAAACATATTGTAAGGAGAATGTCCTAATTTTTTCAAGAAATAACTGTAAAAATTCATAGTTCTTAAAATTTGTGCTTGAATATCATAATCATAATATTTTGCAGTGCTTGGCTTGAAAATCTTCCTTAAAAATTGTTGTTGTCAATATAAAACCAAAATTTTCTTTTACAGATTCATGAAGTTTGAATTACAATTAATTATTTAACACTTCTAAACCGATGACCTGTATTTTCTTAATTGTAAAGCAATGTAAAATGGAATTTAGAACTTAATAAATATAGGAGAATAACAAAATTCAGTACAATAATAAAATAAACTTGGGTAAAAATGGGCAAGTCGCCTAAATGCCTGTGACAGAGACTATGATTTGCAAGAAGGCACGAGTCATTTACACAGTTTTGCTGCAGCAGAGCTCAGGTACTTCAGCGCAGGAAATTTCACAGGAGCAGTTTAAAGCCAGTTGGATGTGGTTCGAGAATTTACGAAAAAGGACTGGAATTCACTCTATGCTGAGGCAGCAAGCTTGATTGTAAGGCAGCTGAGCAATTTGTAAAAACCTTTGCTGAACTGGTTGAAACCAAAGGCTGCATCCCCCAACAAGTGGTCAGCTGTTACGAGACAGGGCTCTTCTGGAAGAAAATGCCAAGTAAAACTTAATTAATGGTAGAAGAAAAGGAAATGCCAGGTCACAAGCCCATGAAAGTTAGGTTTACTGTCGCACTGTATGCAAATGCGAGTGGCAACTGCAGGGTCGAGCCACTGCTTGTATACCTCTCAGAAAACCCTGGAGCTTTCAAGACACATTAAGGTTTTAAAAGAGAAGCTACAGGATATGTGAAGGGCAATCCCAAAGGCATGGGTCACCAGGAAGTTTTTTGTGGAGTGGCTCAACTAGGTCATTGTCCTGCCATCAAAAATTACCTCGAGGTCAGTGACTTACTCATGCAAGCTCTTTTCATCCTTGACAGTGCTGCTTGCCACCCACCAAACCTTGAGTACGACATCCCCAAGAATTTCAGCTTCTGCCCAACACCATCCCTATCCTACAGCCCATAGACCAACAGGTGATCTCCAATTTCAAGAAACCTTATACCAAACATTTTCGTTTCAGAGTTCTGAAAGGACACTGTAACATTGCCATATGCCTCAAAATTATTGATGTCGCCTGACAGAGTGTTACAAAAAGGACCTTGACCTCTGCATGGAAAATGCTGTGGCCTGAGGTTGTGATTGAAAGGAACTTTGAAGGCTATAAACCTGAACAGGATATGCTGGAGGAGAGTTTGTTGTCTTGGAAAATCCATGGGCCTGAAAGAGGATGAGGGAGATATAAAAGAGCTTGTCACAATCCGAAAAACTGACAACGGAGGTGTTGATGGAACAACAGATACAGCAACAAATGTCATTTCAACGGGAGATTGCAGAGGAGTCAGAAGTAGAGAAGGCTGTCTTCTTCAAGTGAAAGAAGGTAAGGATATGTTGGAAATATAGGAAAAAGTTTTAGACTTTGTTGAAAAGAAACTCCATGAAAAGTTTGCAACTGGTTGTGCAGTGATGCTATTTAATGACACTTGCTTAACTCATTTCAGAAACATGATAAAAGGGAGAAAGAAACAAAGCTTTTTGGTCAGGTTTCTGTTAAAACACCCTACTGGTGAAAGTGACAAAAGCATGGCAAAAATGAAAAGAACTACCAAAGAAGAAAAAACAAAGTTAAGCAAAAATGAGGGAGTGTGAATTTAATGTGTATGTGATATGCTAGTCTAATATGTACGTATGTGTTTATTTCTTTAAATTATCTTTCATTAGGTTTATTAAAAAATTAAATTATGAGGTTTTTATTTTGTTTATGTACAATATTTTTTCTTTATAAATATATTTTTCTTATGTTGAAAACATTTTGGGGGAGGCTAGCAAGAATTAATCACATTTCAGTTAATTTCAGTGGGAAAAATTTATCTGAGATATGGGAATTTTAACTTACAAACTCGTTCACGAAACTGATTAAACTCATATCTCAAAGTACCACTAAATGTATATAAATCAAAATTTTTATTTCTGCTATATATAAACAATTTTTAGAGGTAATAACTTTCACACATGGGCAAAAAGAGAGAGAAGTGGTTGTTTCTATAAATATTTTTAAGAAATTATTAACATTTTTTGTGCTGAACTTCTTTTTAAAAAAGTATATTCCTTTTTTCCCTTCCCATAAGAAGCTAAATACTAGCACAAAGAAAAGTTGCAGTCTTCTTAATTATTAACCTTGTTTTAATTTTGTTTGAATTTCTCATATATTTATTTCAGGTTCCATACCACCTTTAAATCTACATGAGAAAAATGGCTTGAATATTGTCATTCATTTTGGGAAAGATTCTCCTAGGCCAGATATTACTGTAATGGTAGTTTCTACAATGAGCAAAAATTCTAGTCCTGTAAAAAATGTTAGTTTTCAAGCAGCAGTTCCCAAAGTATGTTAATTATTTTATTACACTTCACATTTTAAATTAAATTGTAGGGTTTATTATGATGCCTGCAATTAATTTATTTGATAAAACAGTAATAATAGAAAACCATAATTAATATATAAATATTAATTATTATTAATATATAAATATCTATATTTGTTGTAAGATCTTT
>KK117096.1:477793-488269 GCA_000611955.2 Stegodyphus mimosarum | reverse complement strand
TATATGTTTTTGTATATATTGTAGAGAATTTTTAAATACAGGTATTTGCCCCCTTCTGCTTAGTAAAAGATCAAGTAACAGTTTAAGTATATGTAAGAGACTGATAGGTATTAAATTATACTCATTCTTGATAATTTAGTTCATATAAAAAATTGCACATGTTATAATCTTCCTTTTTAAAATTCTACTGATAAATAACTTTAATGTTTATGAACATAAAATTGTTATAATTTTCTGCTGTAAACAGCCAGTTAGTTTTATCAACATTATTCTTTGCCATTCTTTTAGTTAAAAATTTTCTAATTAAATTTTCTTAAAAATTCTTTTAGTTAAAGTGAATATAAATGTAATTTTATTTAGTCTATGAAAATCAAGCTTCAACCACCTTCAGCTACTGATCTACCACCACATAATCCAATTTTGCCTCCAGCTGCTATAACACAAGTTATGCTCTTAGCTAATCCTTTAAAAGTAAGTTTTTATTTTAATAGTGTTTTTATTGTTAGTATCTCTTTTTTTCAGCAGTAGTGTTGCATCACTCATTACAAGGCTTATGTTGCCTTTACATATTTGACAAAAATTTACAAGCAGAACTTAATTTTTCTTACATTTTCATGTCCTTTTTCTATAACTACCATTTGAAATGTGAATTAACATTTTGGATGAATGGGGAGTTCAAAATGTAGTTAGTTTATGAAAATATTCTAGAAAGTCTCTTAATATTTTTTTCATCATTTTTGTTTTAAAAGAAGAGAAGTTTCTTTCATAAACTTTAAATTCCAAATGCATTTTTGAATGAAATAAACTTTGAAAACGAAATGATGATAAAAATATATAAAACTTCCGAAATAGGGAAAAAATCAAAATGACGCAATGGATTTCACTGTGATGCAGTAATGTCCTAAATTCGGAATTACGTTTCGTGGCAGTGCAGAAGAAAAAAAGTCCTTCTATTTTATACTGTAGCGCATTAAAAAAAAGGGAAAAATTGCAAAATTAATATTTTTTATCATCTTGTTTATCTCTTATATCTGTTATATGTACTTTTTTTTAATGTAAATAAATAAAATTTTTATTTTCAGAGAATTTAGCATGGCAAATTTATCTTTATTTTTACTTATTTATTTTTTTTAATACCACATTTGTAACATATTATTTGAAGAAACAAATTTTATTCCATTTTTGAAATTATTTAGCTTTTCCCTTTCCTTTACTTTAATAGAAAACATGGGTCTTAAGTATCTATAAATTTTTCTAAGAAAAGCTTCTATTTGGGAGATTTATATTATGCTGTTTTTAAAATTAATTTTGTGTGTGCATAGTTAATATGCTTAAAGAATTTATTTGGTTTTTAGTTTTTCAGATGTTAGGTTCATACTTTATCATACCTAGTTTGTTTGCATAATGTGCTCTGAGTAAGCTTGCTTACAGTGTTGGCAAATAGTGATAAATTCTTAAAAACAGCACTTGTAGAGAATTTTCTGGCATGGAAAAAAAAAGAAAAGAAAAAAGAAAACATGGTGAATAAAAGGAATACTAAAGAAAACATAAGCTTTCTTTTAGTATATTCAATATTTCAATTCTAACTCTTTTTTGTTAATTGTTCATATTGCTATTAATCCAAATGCCCATGCTTGTAACATTATGGCACTTTTAGTTTGGGGTACATTTGAGAGTAGTTCATGTCTCCTAGAATTTCTGAGAACACTATATTTTATTTATTTACGTATGTCTTTATGTCAGAACATAAAAGTTATCTTAGAAATAATTATACTACTGGATCATTATGTTACATTCAACATTTTGATGAAAGTTTCTTTCACTAAAAAATGTCCTTCTTATTTATCCATCTTCGTTATGTTTCCCTTTTACTGGCATTATTTTCTATATTGTATTTAAAAACTGCTACTTCTGTAACATACAATTCTTTATGAATTCTAATCTATGAGCCTTTTCCGTTAGCTGTTTATAAGCAAACAATGCAAATTTAGTGTAAAAACTTAAAAGGGAAATGTGTAAGCAAAATTCAGAAAGGCATGATCTACAAGTAGTATCTGTAATATTCTGTAATTTGTTTAATGCTTGATTCCCACATGTACAGTTTATAGGAATTATACTGTAATAGATAATGGCAGATGGCATTATTCAAGAAAATTCAACTTTTTCTTGGAATTTTAACATCTTTTCACCACATCTCTGATTTAATACTTATTTTATATCCAAATCTCTTAATTACAGTATCTAGTTTTACTGGAGTTAATTATATGTATCAAATGCAACATAACATAAAGATTTCCGAAATTTCTGTGAAACAAATATTTGCATAATTTTTTTACTATAAATTTTTAAATATTTTTTTATTTAAATCTTAGTTATCTGAAATAATGTACAATGCAGTAAGTGCCACTTAATGTGATCATGGTTAATATTATTCAGATATTTTTATAGATTTGCCCATTTTATACATGCATGTATACAAAAGTCCCACCCATTTGTATACATGCAGGGACAAGTACATTCCTTATTGCAATCAAGAATTCAGTTAATATGATAAAACTATTATAGAATATATTTTTTAAAACTAATATCACAAAATAAAAGATTTAAAAAAAATTTCCCTGTTATTTGTCTGTCTTCATTCTGTCTTCATTATGCTTTCCCCTTGCATAAATAAGTGCCAAATAAGGTAAAAAAATATATTATAAAAATTGCTAAGTGATAAAGAAATGTTGCCAGATGAGGGATTAAGTTGCCTAACAGCTTGGTTTTAAAATTTCAGTGAAATCATTAAAAATTAGCCAAAAAAGCAACCTCAGTTTGGTATAGAATTTGAATAACTATGGATTTTGACAGCGATTAAATACAAGTCTCCCTTCAGAGGCAAAAAAATTCTGCAGATTTTTCTCTTTTTTCTTGAGGGGGGGGGGAATCCCTGAAAATGTTTACTATAAACTAGGGATGTTTTATTGTTTTATTTAAAATTTTACATTTCCACATTCTCTTCCAATGATGTTTGCATTTCAGAAATGTTATGAACTGTTCATAAACAACCTTTTGCATTTTCCTAATTAAAATGCTGTGAAAATGTCTATTTACAGTAAACTTCCCTTTATATGAACCCACTTAAAGGTGAACACTTGGTTAATATGAACAAAATTTTGGTCCTGGCAGCAATGTATATGATCTTATAGGAGGTTTTATTGGTTAGCATGAATATCAAACTGCTTTAGTCTATTTCACTTCCCTCCTAGGGCTGTCATCGGAAATTTTCCATTCCATTTAATTGAAAACTTCACAGAATTCATTGCATTCTTTAAAATGTAGGCAGCATGAGTAACACTCCTCAACATTTGCAATCATTTCCTCAACAGTGACCTACAATCATATTAACAATGAACTTAAGTCAACAAATGCAATTCTATATTCATATGTGTTTTTTTATTCTTTAAAAGTTAGCTATTATAACTAATGTTAAATCTTGAGTAATTATGACTTAATCTGGTTAAATTAATTACCAGTTTTCTTCTTCCATGGTCACCAGTGTAAGTCAGTATCTCATTTTTTCCTAAAATTCAGTAGGACACAGCATATTAAGTGAATAATTTCAGTTAAAATTTTAATGAACTGGATTTATAATAAAATATTTACATAAATTTAGTTTCTAGTTTAGTTCCATATGAATTTTCATCAGGCTCCAACTTGTCTTTATTTTCCGGGAGTTCTAGCAGCACTTCTTTAACAAATGTGTAGACAGCACTCAGGTCGCTTTCTGTATGCAACAACTAACGTTACACTGCAAGCACTTTCATTGCATTCATGGCCAAAAGGAAGAAACTCATAGATCTGCAAACAAAACTAAAAATCCTAGTCTAAATAGATTATTAGTACTGAAGAAAAATACAGTTGCCAAAATACATGGAATTTCCAAATCTAGCTTATCCATAATGCTTAAAGATTGGGGAAAAATTCTTAATGCTGTTGCATTAGGTTTGGACAACAAATATAAACAACTTCGCAGTGCTAAGTACGAAGATGGTGAAAGTTACTTCTAGAGTGGTTCGATCATACGTGCAATTCCGATGTATATTTAAACAGACCTATAGTTCAGTCAAAAGCAAATGAGATTGCAAAAAATTAGATGTGTGAGATTTCGGCTGTACTGATTCCAAAAGAGACATTCGATTTCATCATTAGTGATTTGTGATGGAAAAAAATAAACTTGATTGAGAAGGAGCAAACAATTGGTTGCGTAAATTTGACTAAGTGAGATATTCTACAACATAGAAAAAATTGGATTTTGTTTTTCAAACTTTTCGCAAATTGCACCATCAAAATAAAAGGTGACAAGGGCAGTGGTGAAGCATGTAATAGACAGCATTTAACTGCTGTCCTTGTGTGTAATGCAGACACCAGTGATAAATACTGTTCTTGGGTGATTTTTAAGTCTGAGCAACTACATTGTTTTAAAAATATAAGTAGTACTTTACCTTGCATCTGCTCTCATCATAAGACAGTTTAGATAGACAGCTCGTCTTTTCATAAGTGGCTTCTTCATTTTAATAGTTAAATAGTGTCCCAGAATAGTTATTTTCTTATAACACTGGATGGGTGTATCATAACATACAGGATCTGAACTTAACCAATGTAATGATTCGTCCCCTCCCCCAATCCAGCAAGACATCTTGAGCCTTTTTATCAAGGCATTATTGCATTTATGAAGTGGTCTAATTACAAGTGACTTATGACAGCTGCAATTTTCGCTTCTGCAAAGGCTGATCTCAACATGTGTTTGATGGAATAAGAGCTATTGTTTTTGGCCTGGAAATCCCTGTCATCGCAACACCTACAGAACGGTTTTGACAGAACTCAGAGACATAAAAGTGCTAATCCTGTTGATGAGTTAAATGGATACATTGATGCCATTTTTCCTGACAAATGCAATGGTCTCCAAGACATTGTGAACCTTGTGAAGAGTTTGTCAGTACAATGACGATATTACTGTATGTGGTCCAGTTGAATTTGACCTATGAACAGTTGTATCTGATATGCAAGAAATGTCATCAGAAGGAAATGAAGAGGACAGTATCATTCCACCCACCCGCCAGGAAATGTTACACGCTTCAGACACCGTAGAATGTTTTGCTGCAACATCTGAACTGACTGCTAGTTTTACAGAAGTTTTCAGTACAGTTGGCCTTGAAGTTATCAGGCATTTTCACTCCCGTCTGCAACAGCACACAATAGACAAGAATTTTTCATGAAAAAATTATCTGTGAGTGTATTTTTTCAAATTACAGTGCAGTAATTTAGTACTCTAGTGTTTTCTTTGATGGCATATTTTCAGGGATTCTTAATATATCGTAGTACTTACGAAACTATATATTGTAAATAGTTAATGTGTAAAAAAAACTATTCCAAAAATAAAATTTTAGTATCCAGTTAACACATATTTTTTTAACATGAATTTCTGGTTTTTCTGTTCTCTTGCGATTTGTGTTAATGAGGGTTTACTGTGTTTGTTTTGGAATATTTTCATATTAAATTAAATACTATAGCTATTTTAAAGAATATTTGTTTTCATTCATTTCATTTTATCATTCGGTTAATGTTATCAAAATCATTATGGGCAAACATGGTCACAGTAAGGGCCATCTATTGTAGTGAAGAACTTGGTAAGTTAATGAGAAGAATGGGAGCCTTATCATACCCTCTAAAATTTAGGTAAAATATGTCTACATATTGTTGATTTTTAATAAATGCTTAGGCATTTTGAGAGAGAGAATTTTTCTTCTCTTAGAGTATTCTACTTAAAGCCAAATATTGTCCATGGAAGAGGAAATTTGACTTTCAAACCATCTTGAAATGCATTCAGCATTTGATTAAAATCAGAATAAATTTAAAGGTTAATTTTGTTTGTATTTATCTTAAATTTGCATCAGCTCTATACATAATATTTGTAAAAATATTAAGTATATTTGAGGGTAACCTTTCCTAAACTGAAGTGATTAAATTTTCATCAAGATAATTTAAAATGGACATATGTATTAAATTTGAATTTTACTGTGTATATTTGCTGATAACTTCAGTAGTTAAAAGTCATTTATGGGTTTTTTTTTTTTTTTTTTTTTTTTTTTTTTTTTTTTTTAATCTTGTAATTTAAAGAAGTGTAGAATGAAAATTTTGTTCTTCTGTTTTCACTAATGTACCTTTCTTGGATTCTTACAGGAAAATGTGCGTTTCAAATATAAAGTTAATTATACTATAAATGGAATAGATTTTACAGATTTAGGTGAAGTGGACAGTCTGCTTGCACCACGGTGACGTGCTCATGAAAATGATGTCCCATATATTTCTGAAATAAGGCCACCTTGTTGTGCAGAAAATGTGCATAACATAAATTATTTACATTTATGACTGTTACATATACATATTGTGCATAAATATAGCCATGATAAATAAGAATATATTTGGAAATATTTTCAGTAAAATGTATTTCACAAGTCATAGTTCTTATTTTTAAATAGGTGAGTTTTTTTTTAATAATTTTATCATATTTGTACGTTTATTTCAAAAAAAATTAGTAAATAGATGACACTAAAAACTGTGTTGCTCTGCCGAAATTTTTGCTAATATGGCTGGTAAAATATACAATTAATATGTATTTCTTAATTTTCCAGTTTTTTTGTCCATTATTACATTGGGTTTTATTTTTATTTATGATGATAAAAATAAATTCATTTATATTTCTAGATTAAGGTTAATTTTGATTTGCTTTTCCTTTGTGTATTGCTTATTAAGAAAACTTGTTTGTGTTCAGTAATGTAGCAAGAACATGTTACTAACATGTTCAGTAATGTAGCATGTCAGCAAGAACCATATAATTTCTAGGATCATTCTATTTCCATTTTATTTGAAAAATGTTTTTTATTCAACTTTTTTTTGCTCATTGATTACCCTTTTAGAAATGAATAATATGAATTAATTTCACTTTCTTCTCTAAAGTTTTTTTTTTAATTTATTTTTATTTATTATTTTTTTTTAATTTTTATTACTGAAATTTATTTATTATAAGATTTTACTTGGTTCCATAAATACTCAAAATTGTTATAGTTTCAAAACTTTAGTAAACTGAGTAACTCGAAAGTTAAATGTGCATAACATAAATTATTTCTAATGAAATTTCTTAATGAAATCTAAATTGTTTGCTGTGATGAATAGTTTTATTTAGTATATAGAAACCTTAGTTTATCATTATAAAAAGATATTGCTTCTTTGAATTCTTAGTCATAAAACTGCTAATGTAGTTATAAAAATTTCTTAAGAAAACAAGCATATTTATCGTTGAAAACCCTGATTTATAGGAAAAGTGAATTGTTTCATTACACACTGATATATTTTTATGTGTATGTGTTAGTCTGGGAAATAATATAATAAAGGTAACTCTTTGCCCTGTCGTAAGATTAGTAGAATCTGCAGAAGGGAAGAGGAGTAACATTACCTGAGGTACCTTTATATAAACTGATTTATGTTGCAATGGCCTGAAGATGTTATAGCATTATTGCTGTTGCAAGAACTGAATTTGTAGAGACATAAGGTGTTTGGAGCAATGGTGATCAGCATTTTGTTGCAGTTGTTCAAACCACAGATCTGCTATTTGCTAGTTATACCATGAGAGCTTACACAAGGAAAGGTTACTCCTTGTAAACTTTTCTACTACAAAATTAATTAGGAAAAGTACTTGTCATCAAAATTTCATTAGTGCTGAGCCAGAATTTAAAAGTGCAAAGTGTGTAATTTGTTTAAATGCCTAAACTAAAAGATCTCTTAAATACTAGTTTCACTGTAATAATGAGAAGTGTTTCTTCATCTGAAAGCTACAGTTTTTGTAACTAATATTAACCATTATAATTAATTGGAAATATCTGATATGAAGTAGTCTGAAAAGCTGTAAAGGAGAGGAATATCCTCTGATTATGCTATTGTAAGACTAATAATAAGAAAAAACAAGCTGAAGTCATA
Source organism: Stegodyphus mimosarum (assembly GCA_000611955.2). Classification (NCBI taxonomy): domain Eukaryota; kingdom Metazoa; phylum Arthropoda; class Arachnida; order Araneae; family Eresidae; genus Stegodyphus; species Stegodyphus mimosarum. Next base: position 480,250 of record KK117096.1, on the reverse strand, counting down.
CTTTTAATTATTTGTAATAAAGATACTCAAAAGCTTAACCACTTGCTTATTGTGTATATATTGTACCAAGTGTTTGAAAAGTAACTATATACCTGTCAGTCATAGTACTATAGTATGTAATGTCAACTTGCCCATACAATAGTGTTAGAAATGATTCATTGATGTCTAGAGATTTCTATCTTCATTTCTTCTTATTCTTGAAGACTGCCACATATTGTTTATGTGGAATTGGTGAAATTATAATAGCAATTGAAATTCTTGGAGCCTGTAGAAGTTCCTTGATAAACATTACTTTCTGCATATTTCCAGTAGTAAAAATCTTGTGGCCTTAAATGCAAAGAACAACATTTCATTTGCCCATAGAAATAATTCAGTCTCCACAAACCTTTGGCAGTAACTTCATAGGCTGCCTGGCTGTATATGCAATCGCACCATCAAGTTGAATTAAAGCTATAATTTCATATTTTGTTAGCTATACCTGAACTGGTTAATGATTTCACAATAGCAGTCTAATTATATTTTTTCTATAAAGAATATTGGGTCAGTTAATCTTTCCCTGGATACTGCAATCCACACTTCAGTCTTCTGATCACATAAAGGAATCTCATGCTCATCAAGCAGTTATTAACAGAAAAACATGTAAGCTTGAAATCTGTATATGCAGGCACCCTGATCATATTTCTGTGTTGTGGAAAACATAGTTCAGAATATCAATGTTGTCTTCTAGAAACTGTTGAAAAACTGCTTGAAACTGTAGGTGTATAGTTATTTATCTAATGACCTGTATTTTTGCAGCTGAAGCAAATTATCATGTATATGCTGAATGACTGGAGTAAACTTTATGCAGATATAAAACTGAGTTTATTTATGGGTAATATTAGGTCTCTTGCAAATGCAGTGAACTTGAAAAACATGAATGAATATTTACTTAATTTCATTTACAACAACTTGGTATTATCATTTATATCTTTTATTACCATTTAAATAATGTTGGCACTCCTCTTCACCTTCCCATGTGTCAATGATTAATGAAAAGGCAATATTTTCTGCAATTTTTGTTCTTTGAAAATCTGAACCAACAGTCCGATGTTTCTAAGCCAAATAAAATTCTCTTAACAGATGCCATACGAACAGCTTATGGCACGATCCATACCCTTCCACTTGCCATTGCCTGTATGGATTTTAAATTTATTGGTGGTTCCATGGGTAGTGTTGTAGGCGAAAAAATAACACAACTCATCAACCATTGTTTGGCCCATCAAACCCCTCTGCTGATTATTTCAAAATCTGGTGGTGCACTAATAAATTGAAATGATTTCCCCCTTCCTATAAAATGTTGAGCTTAATATAAACGTATTCATAACAGTGCAGTAAAACTCTCAATTATCTAAATAGCTGTTAATTTATTTATATCTTTTTAATTCCTTTTGTGGATTTAAGTGATATGAAAAGATATATAAAAACAGCTTAGCAGATACTTAAAGAAGTTTCAATTAATTTAAATAAATGAGACTGCATGTTTATTGTGTAAAGAATAATTTATTGTATGCCAAAAAGCATTTCATACATAATTATCTCATTTAATTAAATGTCATCACATGCCTGTAATCTATGAATTGGTTCTCAACTCTTTTGTTTTGAAGCACATTATATTCAGGAAACATTCTGTTCATAGGAGCATTACTTTATATAAGATGGGCTATAAAGATGGTACTGTTTAACTTAGATGGCAGTTTAAAGGGAGATTGAGTAATGTGTTTGATATACTTTCAAGTTGTCATTGAGATGAAATGTATTTGTAATTTCTGCCACCTGGTATGACCCATCATGCCCAGTGACCTTTGATAGTGGGGGATGGTGAAGGATTGCTTAATGCTGCAAAACCAAAAAAACGTTCATCAATGAATTACCAAGATGATGAATATTTATAATAGTCATTATGGATCCCAGTGTCATAGATAACAAGATCGAACAGATGTTGTGTGCATCAAGAAAAGTAGTGAGTAGGTTGAAGACGTTTACTAATGAAAGCAAGTGAGATGAAGTGGTCTGCATCATGTGTTACACTACATTATAATGCATTGATATATCTATTTAAGTGATATCTTTGTGTCCCACCATTTTCTTTTGCTTCCCTATTTACAATTTTGTTCCTATCATGACATGGCTGCAGAATTTCATACCACATTTTTTTAAAAGACTTAAGTAATAAACATTATCAGAAAAACAATTGTGTATTGCTTGTAGGTTTATAACTTTTTTGATATTGGAAATTGTTATTGCATCAACTTTTCTGAAAATAGGGTGATACAGGTGTGAGGCTAGTAATTTGCTTTCACATGTATAATATAACAGCAATGAGTGACTTGCTATTAATTTTTATGTACAGTTCAGTTCTGATATATTATTAGTATTTCTTCATGTATACTTTTTTTTTTTTTTTTTTTTTTTTTTTTT
>KK117096.1:445888-457374 GCA_000611955.2 Stegodyphus mimosarum | reverse complement strand
ACTGCACTTCTCATTTCTTTTTCAATATTCTTAATAACCCGGACTATTGCTTCATTCAAATTAAAACATTTTCCAATGTGAGATGCCTTTTCTCCTTTTAAAAGATGATCCAAGATTTGCATCTTCATTTCTAAAGAAATGTATTTTCTCTTAAATTTTTTTTTTTTAATCTTTATCAGACATGTTTTGGGACTGAAGACGAAAAAGTTATTCTTTAACACACCATGGCTCAACGTAGACTACTGATGAGCAGCGTGAGACACTTTTGTTTTCAGGCCACAGAGATGAGGACAAAAATTTTGGAAGCCAAACGTGCAGCTGTGTTTTAGAGCACTTACTGTGACCTCATGTTGTTCACCTTCTGCGATAGTGAGGTTTTTTTTCAATGTTATCTGGTGGTTGTACCCTCTTGAGACTGGGTATTATTTCTGTTGTGCTATTGCACTTTGAAGGTCAAGAAAGGAAATGATTTTCCTCTGTTACTGGTTAAGAATTCAGCGGTCGCTCTCGACCATATTGCTCATCTTCCTTAGGACATTTGTTCGTATGGGTACCAGATTTTGGAAGACAACTGGGGGAACTTACGAAACAAGGATTCTTATGTGTTAAATGACTATATGGGTGCTTTGCTCAATATTGGGAAAACTTCATGCAGAGTTCATTAAATTTCTTCGGATTGGCTGGGCAGTTTTCTCATTGTGTTAGAGCGAAACTGTGTTGTAGGAGGATTCTCGCAATTTATGCATTGTGGTTTAGTGAAACCATATTACAAGATGCCTTGTTGTAGGAGGGCTACCTGTACATATAAGAATACAGGTAGATCTTTTTGAGTGGCTTTAGCGGGATTGTACATTAACATTTCTTATTCCTTGTATAAAATATTTTGCATATCATTCTTCATGTTCCAAATTCATGAAAATTATAGGATTGATGTATTTTTTTACTTAATTTTCTTTTGGTATAACTTTTAATTATTCTTTTACCCCCTTTCTGGAAGTTTTCCTGAACTAGTTTTCTGTAAGACTAAAAAATGTTATACATTCTTCCCTATTACATATAATTTTGGGTATTTGTAACATTTATAATTTTGTCTATTTTCAAGTATTGCTAACATATAGTGCGTCCAGTGCATGTTAGAACATGGAAAAGATTAATTGAATGTATTATTCATATCAATATATTTTCATACACTTAGGTTAGTTTAATACTGCATATTACTATGAAATATTATTTTTGCTTTTAAGAAATATTTACTGTGATATTTTTTATCATGTACAATGAAACCATCCTGAGATGACTATCAATGATTTCAGACAAATTCAGTCGTCTTTCGAGATATTGCTTTGTAGAGTATGACGGTTGCTAGTATTTAAGACCATTAATTAATTATGTTCTCAAAAATGCCCCTCACTTTCAGGGGTTGTTAGTCATAAGGGTGTTCTCATTATACTTGTTTTCTGGGCATCACAAATGTGTACTCTATTAGCAGTCCTGTAATATTCATTCTGAGATTCTTAATAGCATTGTTTTACAAATTTTTTATCATTATGAAATGGTTTCTATGCTGGTCATTACATCATTAACTACACCAACGTTTTAAGAAAATATTCAGATGTGAAGGCCAAAATTGTATTTTATAGACATGCAATAACCTAATTTCTGCAAACCTCACTCTGTTCAAGAGTCCAGTTTTTATCCTAAGCATTTATTGGGTATCAACATGAAACACGCTGACTGTGTTCCAAATATGTTATTGTATATCTCTGTGAACTTTGAATATGCCACACAGCAGAATGCGTTTGGATGGACATGTGTTCATCATTGTTATGGATAATAGTCATAAATACAGAATATCAAGAGATAACAAGAGTTATCAAAGTTGCATTAATACAGAAGTACCCAAAAATTTTCTGTCATCTTCAGCATTTTCAAGGGCAAAGTAATATATATGTATCAAAAGCTTCCTGAAACTAAGTAAAATCATATTAAGTTTCGGGAATTATTAGAAAATTTTATTTATATCCTGTCACACATTAAAATTAGTTGGAAAATATCATTTCTGGAGGGGGGGAGACTTTCAAATTTTTTTAAAATCTTAAAATTAGTAAATCATGTGATATATTAAAATTATGTATGCACAAAGGGAAATTTAATACAGAAACACCTGTGAACTTTTTTGTGTAACCTAAGCAAAGTCAGTACATTCTGAAAAGTAGTGGAAACAGTTCTTCTATGTACTATACATAAAAACATGCTTATCTAAATTTTGTAATGTGATAGTGAAAAAATACAGAGATGACTAAAGTACAGAGTAGACCAAGGTTAATAAAATTCATATATTTTCATATTCAGTGGATTTTAGTGTAACCCGCATGTGTTTTCTTTCAATAAATTAAATTGTGATTAATTGCTATTAGAGATTCTGTATGATTTTTTTTTGTAGACTTTCCTCTGTGATTTTAATCTTTATCAATGCATTGTAATCTTGATTAGTGTAATGATGACCATTTTTCTTTAATTGAATATTTTTATTAGTTTTCTTGTTCCTTGTGATACATTTTTTTAAAGAAATTTTTATTTTATTTACTTTTAAAATTTCTCATAGAAAGGTTAGGAAATGAAGAAGAAGATAAAGTATCTGTATTAAGTGATGTAGAATCTGTAATTACAAGATATTGCCGTTTGACTGGATATGAATATGATTCGAATTGGGTGCAACTTTTGGAGCCACTTATTGCTCTTAGGTTACCAAAGACCAAATTATTTTCCTACTTTTATGCAATACACAATAAATACATTCCAAAGTAAGTGTTTTTTTTTTTATAAATTAGATTAAATACTAGATGTGTAATTTTCTATGTATAAAATAAGCACTTAAATATAAATATGACTTGAATAAAGAATCAAAACTACAGTGAACAAGTATGAATTTTTTTTTTCTTATGTATTTTAGTGTTTAAGTGCATCAAGTATGTTTCAAAGTGTCTTATTTGGATGTTTGCACTTGTTCAGCATCAAATAGTTCTTTAGTTCCCCCCCAGTAGCTTCTTTTCTCAAAATGGAAAAAAAAATCATATATGAAATTATTGTAACTAGTAAATAGTATGAGTAAAATGAAGTAAACTGGTGGATGGATAAAGATCAAAATGCAAACAAAGATCAGAATTATGTTACAGAAATATAATTTTTAATGATTTAATTTTATATAATTTTATTTCTTGCTTCACATTGTTTTTTTTTAACGAATCATTATAACTAATGCTTTTTTGCTACTTTCTAATTATCTGCACCTCTGATTTTAACATGCAATAAAATTGAGATGTTTTTGACACATCTTCGAGTTTACGAGTGACAGCCAACCCATGCATGTGCATATCAAACATGTACTTGTGAATTTATGTGCTTTATATTTTAACTTTCATTTCATTGAATAGTATTTATTGGTTGTAAAAATGCAAATACTGACTATGTATAATTTTTGGTGATGATGTGGTATGCAATCTACTGCTCTTATTTATTTATTATCATTATGAGCAATGACTGTCAACAACATAAGAACTTTCCCAGTCTTGCTGATGGTACTAATATTTAAGCAACTAATTCATGCCCGTTTCTTATATAGGCAGCTGGCTTGAATAAATTTTGTTGTGCCCGTATCTCACATGGGCTGTGTATTTGCAATAAAAAAGCCATGAGAATTTGAATTTTTACTGCATCTGTATCAATTTTATTTATAAAGTAGATTCACAGATGGCATTATAGTATTTGTAATTTGATTATACAGCAGTAGTGTGCAGATTTAGAAAAATATTTTCGTTAGAACATGTTTTGAAAGGATTCAATCAATTCTATCAAATTTTTTTCATCTTTAAATGAAATGATTGTATCATTCATTTATGATCATATAAATTATAACAGTCTAATAAAAGGTCTGCATACTGTATTGATAAATCTGTGAAAATGCTGGGAGAACTGAAATGTCCAAAGGGAACTTTAAGAAATTCCTTTGTGTGTGACAAATGAGGTGTATTTGGTCCATTTGACATCCATGGGAACATAAAGAAATCCATTTTTTAGGTCAAGATGTAAAGATTTTAGTAATTTGCAGATTATCAAAAATTGTTACAGATAGTTACAGATTAAGGAAATTTTATCTTTTATTATTTTCTTATTAAGACATCTAAAGTTTATACGTAGCCAAAAAGAGCCATTTTTCCATTAAGAGCGGCTGCAGACAATAAGATCGTCAATAAGAGCCACTGCTGAGTTAGAGTTTCTACAGTATTTTGTTCAGATATAGATAAAATCATTGACCAATAATTTCCATTGTTTGAAATGCAAATAACGTTAAACACATTTGACCATGAGTTTCTACAGTATTTTGTTCAGATATAGATAAAATCATTGACCAATAATTTCCATTGTTTGAAATGCAAATAACGTTAAACACATTTGACCATTTTCCAGACTCTAAAAAATTTCAAATATTGGTGAAATCCCCATTCCCAAAAATATTTGTGTAGGATATGCTTCCCGAACATATACTGCAGTTACAACTTTGTTTTATGGATCGTGATGCAAGTGCAAAAAGTATTTTCATGTTCCAAAATCTGAATTGAAGAGCTTCCATCAGACCTTCAGATGGAAGTGATTGATTTTCAAAATGGTATTTAAAAAAATGATCTAACTCAATTTTATAAATATCTTTTGGAAGATAAATGCGCTCAATTAAAATCATATGCATGGAAATGGATATCTGTATCTGGGAGTTCTTTCCGATGTGAAAAGACATTTTCAAAAATGAAGTATGTAAAATTGCAATTCAGATCATTATTAACAAGTGACCATATGTAAGCAACACTAATGGTAGGAAATTCTAACTTTGACCTCCAGTATGATGAAATATTTTCTCAGAAAAAACAATTACATTCTTTACATTACAAATTTTAATCTATTTAATAATAAAGCTTTTTAATATGCAAATGTAAATTTTTTATTCTTTTTTTGTGTTTGTAAAATGTGTATAAATATTATGTGAAAGCATCACTTCATAATAAAAAAATTAGCTTTTTTATTCCTCATTATGAGAAAATTACCCTTTCATATATAAAATTTTTACAAGCTATCTTTTTCTAAAAAGTTTGCTGACCCCTGATATAAACCACTGAATTTATGAAAGCATTTGAGGATTCCTCCATAACCGTCTGTATCAAATACAAGTTTCTGAAGTAATTTAATCACTTTGGTTGATGAAGATTTCGAAGATTTAGCTATGTTGTGATATTTCATTTAAAGTCGTTTTTCTCCTAATTAAAATTTTTTCAAGAATATAATTAAAGTAAAGAAATGCAATTCTAGCTTCAAAATAATTGTATATTTTGTAAGTTGTAATATTTGACAATGTCTTAGAATAAATGTATAATTCATCATTTGAGTTAATTGGTAGTTTTAGTAGTATAATTCTTTTCATATTCAGTTGTAAATGTTTGCATATTAGTTCTCGGTGAATAAGCAGAAAGAAAAGATGGTACTTGCGGAAATGGTGTACTTAACATTTTCAAAAAAGATCTGTTTGAATTTCCATGTTAATTTGGAGTGTTTTCTAGGGAAATTATCACTCTATATGCACAAACCAGACATTTAATTTGAATGTGGACAAACCTTTTACACTTGAGACACAAACATGAACAAATTTTTTACGTCATTAAAGAGAAAAAAATTTTTGCTTTTTTTCACAACACCCCTAGAAAAGAAAGGTCTTTTTTCAGTTATCATTTATCATTTTTTTTAACTGTATCATTTGTTCTTTTAAAATTCTGTTTACCTGCATTTCTACTGCAACGTGATGTTGAGTGCAGGTATACTGCATGGATTTTTCATCTATTCAATCATGTATTTGTTAGGATATCATTATCTGATATCCTTACAAATATACCTATTATTTACTTTATAATGATATCCTAACAAATATATCTATTATTTACTTTATAATGATATCCTAACAAATATATCTATTATTTACTTTATAATGATATCCAAACAAATATATCATTATTTTCTTTTCAGGAATTGTGCCAAGCAATCTAGTCCATTCCACCTTTTACGTCTACTTTTACTGTATCATGAACCTGAACTTTGTTCATTTTTGGATACAAAAAAGATCACGCCCGAAGCTTATGCAAAGAACTGGGTAAGATTTAGCATGCTTTGATTCAAAATTCCATATTATAACAACGTACTAACATTTCTAACTAAACCATTTATTAAATTACAAAGCTTTTCTTTTGCTAATCATTTCCCTTTTTGAAACTTAAATTTCATATTTTGCAGTTTGGTAGTCTCTTTTCTTCAACATGTTCCTTGAAAGTAATACAGATTATGTGGGACATATATTTCCAAGCATCTGAACCCTTTCTTGTTTTTTTCCTTGCCCTGGTCATCGTTATCAATGCTAAGTAAATATGCTGATGCCATCAATTTTATTTAGTGTTAATTTCTATTATATGTACATCATAAATTGAATTTTTATTTTATTTATCAACGTAAATTGAAAATATATACAGTTATGAAGTGTGCGTAAAGTAAGTGATAATGGTTACATATTCTTTCGTATTTTTTAAAATCACTTTTTTAAACCAAAATTCATAAAAATTTTAATTGGCATTAAATCTTCTATGTTATTTCATTTTTTTTTCTCTTTTGTGTTGTAAAATATTTACAAGTTGTGCTACAAGTTAAATGAGACAAATTAGTTAAATTTGTTTTGTTTTATATGAAAATCCTTTTCGATTGCTGTTATGTGTAAAAACTGTGTGAGTCTTTAAAGTATTAACATATACATTAGTGGGATGATTTTGCTTGTGTCATGTTTCTACTCTAAGTATGTCAATGCAGCTCAGATATGCTTATAGATTTTTCAGTAAACTGAAAACTTTAAAGTGCGCCATACCTGTTCTTTTTTTCATGTATTTAGGCTTTCTAATGCTTTTAGTTTTTATGAGATTTGCTTTTGAAAATAATTGCATTGTGTTTGCATTTTTAGTTTTCTTTAAAATATAATTTTAATTTCTTATAAAATAATAACTGATCCACTGGTACATATACTTGATTGTATAGAAGTACGTGTATTGAACTATACACACTATGTCCTTAGATTTAAAGGTCAAGAATATTTTCTTGAAAATGTTGTGAGTGAGAGAGGCCTAATAAAAATATTTTTAAAGTAAAGGCAAATTTAGCAGAAACAAACATGTTTGCATGGAAAAGTGTAAATTTTGGTTTTAACTTAAAAATATAATGAAATAAGCAAGGCAAAACATATGTTTATTTATTGGCAGAAGAGCAGTAAAATTGAGAACAAGGTGATCACAACTGTGATGCAATGTGTGAAAGGCACCCAGGAACTGAGTTTTAGAGGGACCTCAGAAAAAAAAAGGGGAAGGGGATGAAAATGTTGAATTGATTAAAATTAAATTTATTTAAAAACTGAAATAAATTCCATACTGTATCCAAAGCAGAACTGTTATGGATACATTGCTGATTATTGTTATGGATATAGCATAGTTATTGTGGTAACCACACGGTCTACATGAGGAGTGTCATAAAGTTATTTTAAATATTTCTTGTTCTATTCTGTATATCATAATGAGGATATTACATGCATATTAACAGTAATGATATAAGTGTGACATGAATTCAGAATGTTGTGTTTTGAATTTGAGATTTTGCAATTAAAATATATAGTTCTAAAAATAATGTATTATTAGTCTGCCATTCGCTCTAAATTTTTTTTTTTTTTTGAGAATTGCCATTATTCAGTAAGAATTTTGCATGTGTAACAACACCAGAAATTGATAATATACTTCGTTGTGTATTAAATTTCATGTTTAATTTAGTGAATTGGAAGTAATAGACAGTGAATATTGATTAGTATGCATAAATATGCAGATATTTGATAAATAATTTTTAAAAATAAATAATTACTCGAGTAATTACTGAAGGACTTAATTAATAACTCAAGAGCTTAAATAAGTATTTACTCAAGAGCTTCTAAACATATTTAAGAAAATTTTAATATGAAAAATTAAAGGGAGGACCATCAATAATTTTTGAAATTAAAGTCAACTGAAGTAAATTCATATAAAAATTCGTAAAACTACTGCAGCATTGCCCTTGGTGTGCTTAAAAATTAATATAAAGATGCCAGAAAGTGAGGTAGTTGATAGAAAACAGGTTTTAAAATTCACTTTAGGATGTCATTTATTACTTTCATTCAGCAATGTGTGTGGAATATTAAATGCATTTGTTATATTAAGTATCAAGAAATACTTAAAAATTATCTTTCTATTATTAATGTTATGGCAATAAAAAGATTATGTTTTGAACTATTTTAATGTTTTTATTCTTTATTTTATCCTTTTTATATATTTTTTTAATTGTTAAAAATTGTTTAGAGTGCTAGAATATTTTTTGTTTCTATGCCACTGTATAGAGAAAGCTGGCCCTGTCTGGTTTCCTAACAGTGGGAAGAATGAAGTCCCAGGAAAAGAAACTTTAGTATAGTATATCATCCACTACTGATTATAATGCATGATTGACAGTGGTAGCATATTCTTTTAAAAAGATTTTGCAAAGGAGACGATGTAAGATTTTGACCTTTCTATTTTAGTGGCATAATCAGATTCTTTATTGTACTCAGAGGAGATTGTATTCTGGAATTCCCAAGAACAAAAATTTCTTATATAAGGTGCATTGACACTGAAGTTATTTTTAGTATCAACATACAATTTCGTGTGACCATTAGTCGTTATCCCAACTTACATCATAACTGCAGCTCTTATGTTGGTCAACTTTAATAAATGTTTTCAACAGAGTAGGAAGTGTAGAATTACTTCAAAACTCTGGTCACTTGTAATCTATAAACAAACAAAATCTTCTTCCATCTGTGAGTGGAATATTTGTCCATTTCTGGTCCACTTCTAGTTAGAGTATATAGCATGTCATTGATTATATCCTCCTTTGTATATTAGAGTCAGTGAAATAATGCTGTACTGCTTTGTGGGTATATAAGTCAAACAGGTTCAGATACTTGGATATGGCTTGGCTTAGCTTGATATTTTGGTCCTTTTGTTTGAGTGCCATTCTTTTGCTGTGTAAGTTAATCCTTTCAGCTATACAGTCATATAAAAATCATCTAAAATTGTTTTGCCCATTTAACTGTTGCTCTACTTTCTGATAGTTGATCCATTTCCTGGAAATTGTTTCCACAACCATGCAGCTACACTTTAATGAAGTGACTTTACCAAGTCTGTAATTAATCACTCCATTTTAGTGTTGAGAGTGAATTGATTGTTCAATTTATTTCAGTTTTGCCATCAGCAAAGTCATCCAAGTGTCTTCTTTGGGAGCACCAGGTCACTTATAATGACAGCACAAAGCAAAAGTTTGCAATTTAAATCAGTGTAAAATGAGCTCTTTTTATGCATTTCTGCTTTAGTTTTTATCACTATTCATGTACCTCCTGCTATGATATGATTCTGCATATTTGCATATGCATTAACCAAGGAGATATAAAATCTGTATGTCAGTGACCATCCTTAATGAATTTTCAACACTAGCAATCAACTTTTGCATCCTAAAATTTGCATTTTCTCTTAATTAAGATCCTTAAATAAGAATGTTAATATATATATAAATTTATAGGTATAAATAAATTTCTTTTATTTCATCAAATTTGTAAAAATGTTACAAGGTAATTTTTTGAATTAGAAATGTGAGATTTTATTTTTACCAAACATGCTGCTTACATGTTTAAATTGTCTTCAAAAAAATTTTTATATTCTTTTTTTTTTTAACTTTAAAAATAATAATATTAAAAAAAGTAGAAGAAGATATTCTGTTTACACTGTTTTTGAATTTATAGAGATTAATTACAATATGTAAAGGGGAGAAAAACCTTTTTAGCCATCTCATATTGAGCATCTTGTAAATAATGCATATGTAGCATAAAATCGTAATTTATTCTTAAGAAACCTTCACCTATTTTAATTTCAAAATTGTTTCTATTATGTCCTTAGGTAACATTTTGAATTTCTGATGCATCAATTCTAATTAAAGGTGCCATTTCTGTGTTACTTTTCTTTTTTGGGGGCTTTCATTCTAAGCAGTTCTTTCTATGATACTTGGATCTTTTCTTATACGGGCTTGATTTATTAAACTAGGTTATGGAACAACAACAATGAAAAGATAGGACAATTTTAGTCTTATCAAAATTCAGTGACTTCTAGACAAAGCTAATAATGTCTTGATTTTTTTTTGTATCATAGTATGGGGGGTATTATTTAATCATTTTATGCATTCTTTGGTTTGCAATTAATCAAGGCTGAATCTTCCAAATGTCTTTTTTTTGGGGGTTGGGTGGGGAGGTAGAAATATCCAGCCATCTGTAATTAACGTGATGCTAATGTTTACAACACACATCTAATTCTGAAGTGTTTTGCTTGCTGATAGATCTAGACAAAATTACTGAAACATTCAAAATTATAATATAAAAGTCAGGGAAACTCAGCAGTCTTTTTTGGGCTTTCTAAAAGTGATAAATAATGCTAGGTTTGAGTTGTAACATCTTTAATTCTTTTTCTGAGTAATGAAAGGATTGCAATTCATAAATCAACACTTGTTCATATTTAGCATAAAATAACTATTTCCAAAATTGTTGCATAAAATAAATTTTTTTAACAGTTATATATATACTTCTTTTGTTGCAGAGAACAACTTCTTGACATGAAAGAAGATGACAGACAATCTATTATAGGTAAAGCAAAATGAAGAATATTAGCAAAATTTTAATAATTTTTTATTTTGTACTTGCAAAATAAGAAATAATTTGATATGAAATTTTATGTGCTTTTATATAAAATAGTTATCTAGAAATCAGATGATAGAATTGAAAGGCGTTTGTGATTAGTCGTTTTTCCTCTCAAGTTAAAATCATTTTACTTTAAAAAAATATTATGTGCAATAATCTAGCTTTTTAGTTTTTGAATTTAAAAAATAGTGAAGTTGTTAATTATCTGAAATTAAATTATTGGGAAGTATTAAAATATTAAATGAATATTTGTACGGAGAGTGTTAGCTTGAATATTTTTTTATCCGATTCAAAATCACATAATTGTAAAGACATTTTCAATAATGCCATGCAACTTTTAAATGTAAAATTGTGTAATTATTTTGATTGGTGTGGTTATAGGTATAATAAATGTAGTGAAATTATCCTAAAACAACTACCTGTAAGACCATAGAAATGCTTGGAATATATTTGTACTTTAAAACTAGTTTCTTGAAGCCTATAAGATTAGGATTGGAAACTATCCCAATCAAAAACAAAGTATTAGTCACCAACTATTTTCAGTTAGAAGTGCAGTTAAAAAATAATAATGGTATTAAAAAAAAAAACTTTCTTAAGATTTTTAAATTACCGCCTAACA
>KK117096.1:423930-442733 GCA_000611955.2 Stegodyphus mimosarum | reverse complement strand
ATGATGAATATTGGATTTCTGGATGTGGAACTATGCTACAAATTTTGATGTCCATCTGTTTATTAATTATTGAGGCTTATTATAGGTCATCGCAGTGGAATACTTCTGTTATATCATCTTCATTTATTATCACTTCTTCATTTTTTTTCTCAGAGTCCATTAATTGAAAAATTTCACGTTTTGTTTGTGATTTTTTGTATCTGAAAACCTTCAAATTTGTGGTTGTCATCATAAAACTTAGTGTCTGCTATACACTATTGGCAATGTATTACAAAACTGGCGACTAAAAACATGCTGTTCTGTTAAAATTTCTGTTACACTTGTCATGGGCTGAGGAAGCTAAGTCTGAAGTATATCAGTTTTGTTATATACAGTACAAAGTCCGAGATCTGGATGTGCAATATTCGGAATGATCTAAAATTCAGACCTCAAAGCCACAAACTTTTTTTTTGGTATGCGTTATGCATGCACATTTGATTTTTCCTTCTGTAATAAAACATGTGGAGTGTCTCCCTTCTTAATTTCACTTAGGCACTAAATAAAATACCTCATTATTGAAGAAATAAATCATTTAAGCATAAATTTGTGAGATTAATACACAGTCCAGTCACATTAATGTGACCACCACGTACTTTCCATGTCAGAGTAAAATAACCAATCACAGAAGGCAGGTGGCAGCACAGTGCAGTTGAGCGTATATAAAGGGTGTGTGAGGGCTTCGGAAAACATTTCAATCGTTGGCGTAATGCAGAAACGAAGCGATTTATCCGACTTCCAAAAGGGCATGATCATTGGCTTTCGGGCCAAGGGTGGAAGCATTTCCGAAACGGCTGAGTTTGTGAACTGTTCGCGTGCCGCCGTGGTAAAAGTGTACCGTGCATGGCAAAATGGGACTGTCCAAAATCAGCGACGTGTCAAATGTGGTGCACCACGGGCCATAGATGACAGAGGCGAACGACGGTTGCGGAGATGCGTTCGGGCAGATAGACGGGCTACCGTTGAGCAACTGACCACCAAAATGAACCAAGGGGCTACCAAAAGTGTCTCCCAAAGTACTATTCAGCGAACATTGCTGCGTCTGGGCCTCCGAAGCAGACGCCTGGTTCGTGCACCTATGCTGACTGCTGTTCATCGACGGCGAAGGCTAGAATTTGCACGCCAGTACAGCAGCTGGACGTCCACTGAGTGGCGACAGGTTGCGTTTTCGGATGAATCGCGTTTTATGCTCCATCGGACAGATGGACGTTGGCGTATAAGGCGTGAAACCTCTGAAAGGAACCACCCTGCAACCATTGCCGGAACGGTCCAAGCTGGAGGCGGGAGCATTATGGTCTGGGGAATGTTTTCCTGGCATTCTCTAGGTTCACTGATCATTGTGGAAGGCACAATGGATCAATACAAGTACGCATCTGTCCTTGCGGACCATGTTCACCCCTACATGCGCATTGTTTTTCCTCAGGATGATGGCATCTTCCAGCAGGACAATGCGAGGTGCCATACAGCTGCCAGTGTACGTGCGTGGTTCGAAGAGCACCAGGATGAGTTTACCGTCCTCCCCTGGCCAGCAAACTCACCTGACTTAAACCCAATCGAGCATCTGTGGGACCATCTCGATCGAGTTGTTCGCGCCATGGATCCTCAACCGCGTAATCTAGCGCAGCTGGCCACGGCATTAGAGTCGGCATGGCTCAACATCCCAAAGAGCACCTTCAGAGACCTATGTGACTCTCTTCCTGCACGTCTCGCAGCAGTCCGCTCTGCGAAAGGTGGTTATTCTGGCTTTTGACAGATGGTCACATTAATGTGACTGGACTGTGTAATTTGGCTCTGTAGCTGCGTATCTGCTTGGCATACATCTAAAACCTAAACATTCTACATAGGAACATCATTACACCTACTAGTATTTTATATTCCTGACATCAATCTGGAGAATTATTATTTATTATATTTTGCTTTCATCACCGCATGTTTATCAACACATGCTAACTTGAGTAATGACTCATGCAATGATGTCTAAACTTTTATATATATATATATATATTAGTAATTGAATAACAAGAGCATGGCAACCTTTTATGCTGACATTACGCATGCGCTAGGAAATGTTGACGAGGAAAAATTTAATAAAAATTTCTTTTCGTATGCTAAAAATAGATTTTGTTAATGAAACTCATAGGCCAAAAGATTACATTTAGTGATATTTGAGTGAAGAATAAATGATATGTAATTCACATAAACCCAGAACCGGCATCAGAGCTTGTATGGTTACATCGGGGAGAGAATTTGGGGAAGACAAAATTTTTGGAATTTGGAGAATCACCGAGCAGTAAAATTAAGGGATGACAGAATGTTTATAATTTACAGAAAGCACTGGGATTCTAAGTTTAGGGGTGCTAAAAATTTAGAACTTGGAGGCACTTTGTAGCAGAAATTAGGGCCTGCAGAGACCGCATCAGACGGTATTTAGCACCGGCCATAGATAAGCCTTAAGTATATGTGGGAGTTTATTTATTCAGGACTCAAATTAGCCTTAAGCATGTGTAAGAAATAGAAGTAAGTGTAAAAAATAACTAAACTAATACAGTTCAGGCTTAATTTAGTACGCAATAGAAACAAGAAAAAAATTAGCAGAAGAACTTGTGTTTTGTCGCCAATCTTATGATACATTATGAATCATATGATACAATAATGTATTTTATTATTAATTATGCTATTAAGCTAGGCTAAAATTATCTTCATTGATTCTAAGTAATTTCAGTTAATGTAGCAGATTGCGCTGCTCCTTAATCTTCTACTTTAATACAGGTTCTTATTTTTTGCAGACTGTTATTATTACAGCAGTTTTTTAAAAATTAAAGCTTGAACTTTCGATTATGTCGAAAAGAGTTTCTAATTCTGGAGCTGCAAAAGGATCTATAAAGCAACAGCATGTTTCAATGTCCATTAAACAAAAAGTGAAATTGTTACAAAGAATGGAGAACGGCATATCCATCTCGAAATTATCCGAGGAGTATGGCAATGGAAAATCAACTGTGTATGACAAAGGAAAAGGAACTTTCTTTTAAATTTCTTGTGGTTTCTGACACCCCACTTGCAATGAATAACAGAAAAATTTATCGTTATGCTAAACGTGATGATCATAATAAAGTGATGATTGAATAGGGCAGACAGTGTCGCAATGTTGGCGTGCCATTGACGGGTCCAGTGCTAATGGCTCAAACCAAAATATTCCATGATGAAATGAACTTAAAAATTCAGTGCACATATTTGGCAGGTTCGTTAAGCAAATTTAAAAATCGCCATGGTATAAGGCAATTAAAAATTTCAGGAGAAAAAGCTTCAGCTGATACTGAAGTTGCTGAACTATTTTCAGATGAATTTGTCGAACTCATCACTATTAAAAAATTATCTTTGAAACAAATTTAAAGCGCTGATGAAACTGGTCTTTTCTGGCAATATGTACTGCAAAATACTTTGGCAACTTCTAAAGAAAGGGCTCCAACTGGTGTCAAGATTCCACAGCGAGGCTAACAATTTTAGCGTGCTCAAATGCTGCTGGAATGCACAAGTGCAAAGTTTTAGTGAAAGATAATGTATCCATACTATCCTTTCCTCTAAATTGTATGTCCGTCATTCAACCTATGGATATTGGAATAGTGTGTGCGCTGAAATGCAAATATAAAGTAGCATTTTTAAAATCCATGTTAAATTTCTTGAACAATGGCAAGACTATTCAAGAATTAAAAAAATATTTTACCATAAAATCTGCTGTGTAGAGCGTTGGAGGATGTGTCTCCAGATACCTTAAAAAATGCTTGCCATAATTTATGGCTAGCTACTGTATTTCATGGTGAGGATGATGAAGGTGATAGTCGCGAATATGAAGGTTTACGGGTATCGCAAACCAAAGGTGAAATTTACAAGTTAATGGATTTTGTAAAGAAATTTGGAGAAGCAGTAATAAATGAAGATGATATAACAGAAGTTTTTCATTGCAATGACAATACCCCAATCATCAATCAATTAACGGATATCGAAATCTGTAGTTATGGTTCTAGATCCAGAAAATACCAGTTCCGATAGTAAAGAAAGTGACAGGTTATTGAAAACGAAAAAATTTCGATTGATAAGTTAGTTGGAATTCTCGGTGCAGCAGTTAGAGAACATGAACAGTGGAAATTTGTAACTGAACAAGAGATGATGTCTGTTCATAGAATTAAAGAGAAAGTATTAGCACAAAAAACGAAGCAACTTACATTGAAAGAAATGTTTAGTAAACAAATAAATATTAAGCTTTTTTCTTTGTAAATTTTGATAGCCTTTAGATCATAAATGCTCTTTATTTCATAAATCATGATTTCATATTTTTAATTCTATAATTTCTGCATGCCATTTTGCTGGATTTAAAGTGATTATCTAATATCTGAAAAAGTCCCGAATCCGGAATGGCCGAAGTCCCGACGAGTCCGGATCTCGGACTTTGCACTGTATTATTTTTACATGTATTTTCTGCATATGTGTAAGCCTCACCTGAGTCCACATGTAATAAATTCCAATATATACTTAAGGCACTACTCTTCTATTATGCACCTGCCATGCATTTTAATGCTTTTTTTTTTTCATCGTTAGCAATTTCTAGCTATGAGAATAATTTACAGATGGCACATACATGTGGTAGGTGATGGTCAATACATTGTCATCTGCTAAGTGACAAAATGTGTGCATAACAGAAAAGTAAGTACCTCAAAGGTTTATCAGAGAAACAAATGAGTTGTTATTAATTCAGAAGCACTAAATGGCTTATGAATATCATTTACAAAATCTATTTTTATACATTTCTGTTAAAATTTTTTCTTGTGAACATGCTTCACTTCACAATGAAGTTGGCTAAAATTTGTTAATTATTGGCAAGAGTAATGTCAGGGTATAAGATTACAATGCTGTCTGGTGTTCAGTTACAGATATTTAAAATGAAACTGGTTTTAGATTTGCTGGCTGAGTCATTTCTCAAGCTGCTATGAGTTGATAATCGGGATGATGAAAGCAAAAAATAATAAAAACAGATTGATCAGATTAGCACAAGGGCTATATTAGTTTCTGAATTAGGAGGGAATTCTTCTTGAAATGGCAACTCAGGAATTTTGTAGTTTCTGAGGGGAAATGTAGTCGACCTTTTAATTATCTCTTAAGTATTTAGTCTTAGTTTTTGAATATTAAAATAGTACTTTTTTTCAAGTTTTGGTATTTATCGAGATTTTCTGTACTTTTTCTTGTTTGATTTATAAGACTAGTTAAAAAATAATCTAAATTTAAATGAATTTATAAATTTTGGAAAGGAGGGAGGGGGATGATCTAGCAAGGGCGGTGCATGGAACTAAAATTGCTGAGAACCACAGGGTTATTTGATATTCAGTAGGCATTAAATCAATGATAGAATGTTTTGGTTCGAGATGTATGCCAAGCAGAAAGGTGGCTACGAAGCCAAATTATTGATCACAGATTTATGGTATTATGGTCGTGTTTCTTCAACATGGAGTTGTTTTATTTAAAGCCAAAGTGAAATTAAGAATTGAGACCCTCCACAAGCTTTATTATGAAAAAATGTTTACTGTGTAAGCATTAAGCATATGCTGCTCTTGGAAGCTTAATTCTTTCTCCCTTTTTTGCAAATTTGTTGGTGATCGCGAAATCCAGATATTGGGTGCCTGGATTCTGGACTTTGTAGTGCAATGTGGTTTAAGACCAGTGTTAGATAAGCATGACATTACAACAAAATCATAAAATTCTCACTATAGTTTTATGAAACTCATTTAGTTCTTGAAAGCCTGGTTTAGCTTTTTGTAAGTTAATTGCTATTTATCTGTTTTTCCCTTATGTTTTGAGGAAAAAAAAAAAAAAAGATTAAAATTCAGGACTTCCTTTCAACAGAGCAGCATGTAGTAAAATGTTTTCAAAGTTAAGGGATCCTGACATCATGAAAAATGTGCATATACAATTTTATTTGAAAATGGATGAATAAAAGTATACATCATGAAAGTCTTTTAGATGCTAAGTATGTAACTATGACTTCTAATTTTAGACTAGAAATTTCTTCCATTTGTTTGGCTTTATTACCATGAATTTCACCTTTTATATGCTCAGTTATCTAGAATTTCACATATCTACATTGAGCATTTCCTGAGCTTTCCAGATAGTCAAACTGTGATTGGGCAATAGCTGTAATGGGTTTGGGCAGATGTTTTATTGTGTAGTTTGAATGATGCATAATGAAGAAGAGATCTGTAGATAGATGTAGTTGTAGATACACATATATTATTCACAATGTATAAGGAATTGGTTGGAATATTTATTACTGGTATCTAATTCTTGAGATGCATGTACTTCTTCACACATCATCTTGGCCATGTTATGCACCCAGTCATCATAACGTTCGTTGAAATTTACACCTTTAGACAGCAGACAAAGCAGAGAGACGAAGCAAAGCGAGAGGTATAGAGTTTAAAGATATTTTAATCAGATTGGATGAAGTGTATTGGAATTCTACCCAAAAGTTAAATTTTTGTAAAATATGTGCAATCAGTTGTATAATTACACATATTTTATAGAAATTGAACTTTCAGCTTGTTATCAATAAAATTCACAGTTCCATACTCAAGGAGCCCAGTCTGGATATGAACTTGTGGGGTATATACCGGATTCATTGCTAATCTGGTTTAATTTACATAGGTCAAACTAAGAAAGTAATAAATTTTGTGTATGTTTTCAAAATGAATCCATATCACCGAGTCATAATCAAAAACTGATGGTGCCAGTAATGTGACTTCTTTCCTCTCATTCTTCTGGCTTGAGCACTGGCTTTTGTAATTTGCTGTTCTCCAGCTGAAGGAAGTTCTATATTTAAACTTTCAAAACTGTTCCTGAAACTTTATAAATATTACACTGATTCTTGTTACTTTAATTCCTCCAGTAATATATTTCACAATGTTTACAATAATTTCTAAAATTGTATATATTGTAAATTAAAATTCAAAATTTGATTTGATATTTTGTGTTTTACCCGCCACATACATACATAGCTTATAAATGATATCGAAAGTGTATATTTTTATATATAATTAATAAATGAATATGTATGTGTAGTAATAAATCTTTTTTATAGCGAATAACCGAGACACATAAATACAGACCTTGATAGATAAAGATGTAACAGTCGTAATGGCTGATTAAAACTTTATTTTATTTTTGACATAACATGACTAAATTGGTACAGCTATCATGTTTGTTCATAGTGAATTACATTTGTGCCCTTTTTTACATCCTTGTAACAGTTTGTTGAAAGAAAAATAAGCAGCCACATGTTAGCATAGAAGCAAGCGAGAGAAGAAATGCAGAAATTATGATATGGATGTTAGTAAAGTTCTAATTCTAAGGGATTAAAATTATGGATATGTTGTATACAGAATAGCATGCAGTGAAGTGTTTACAAAATTATGATATCTTGGCATTAAGAAAAATGTACCTAAACCATTTTTCTCAGTGATCTAACACTGAAACCTCCTATTTGAAATTCAGTACTTCAGGATTAAAGTACCATCTCAGTCATTAGTCGCCAGGCTTGATGTATATAACACACAGATTTTTAATCTACAGTGGATTTAATTGTCAGAATGTTTTGATTGTGATGCCTACAGGATATTTATTGATTTAATATTCATTTTTCCTCTAAAATGTTTAGTATTTTAACTTATAGTGAATTAGAAAAGAAGCAGTAATTTTTGTGATATTTATAATGTGCCACATTTCTGTTTTCAAATTTACTTTCAACTGCATGATATTGTTCTAATGTTATCATTTTCTTTTTAAAAGTTGGTAACTTTTAACTTTCTGCAAATTTGAAAATAAAAATTAGGGTTTTTGTGATATTGTTCATTCTTTTGTGTTCATTATTAATTTTCTCTCTAAAATGTTGATGATATTTTATTTATTATAAATTAAAAAAAGAAGCAATGCCTATCTTGTAAGAGAACAGAATTTTGTATATGGAACAGAAGTTTAAAAATGGTCACCGAAATGAAATTAGTTATAGGAAAGCGGTGACTGAAAATGGTTAAAGAAAAGAAAAAAAGGAATTGTTCGCAGGAAAATTTATTTTGCAGCAATTATGTTAGATGAAGCAAAATATTTGATTATTTTATAGCAGCAGTTTGCTGAAATACGATATCCACGTTAACTGTAAGGAAATGTTATTAATTGTGAAACAAATATTATTTATTATGTTCCCATGTTATGGTTTTTAATTTTTTGAAGGTTGCCATGGGTTTTTTAATATTCACCAAACTAATTTTAAATGTTGTCATATTTCACCAAAGCACATATGGTGGTCACTTTAATACTGAAAATTTTATGTAATGTAGTGCTCAGTCACATATATAAATAAGAAGCATAGGATATGGTGTATAGCTGAAAGTTGAGGATAAAAGGCAGCATTGCATCAATATCAACACTTTCTTGGGGTGATACCACTTGAGTGTATAGTTGTGTATTTTGTGCAATAAAATTTCAATATTGCTTGTGCAATGGCTGGCAAATTGCTTTCATAATGCAGGTGACTTCGTATATTTGGCATTTTGTTGATGGGACAATTAAAAATTCACACATCTTGTTATCCACAAGGAGTGAAGGTCAGTTCTTATGACTTTTTGAATTGGTGTAGTGAGAGGATTGATAGCATTCCAAAAACATGGATGAGAAAGGGAAGACATCAATACATGTATCAGAAAATACAGATTTTTTTTTTGTTCTGTTTGAGAATCATCAACAAGAAGCAGCACATATGCTAATATTTGGGAAATCTTTGAAGTGTTCTTTATGCATTACAAAAGTTGAACCTCATCACACAAAATGGTAGTGAATAGTTTGCAGTGTTGGATTCTGCCTGAATAATATGAAATGTTTTCTACAGTGTCACCAAAAATAAATCAAGATGTGTAGTCATAGTGTTGGCCCCTTAATGGCCAAGTAATAAATTCACTGACACTGAGTTTGACCTATGTTTGATTCGAGCGAATGGGCTGGGTGGAGGAGTATTTTTATGGTGTTTCCCATATGTAGCATAGATATGAGCCAATTTCCCTTAGGAATTTCTCCATAAGGGTATCTCTTCTCTCAGGCAGGTAGTTTTTATGTGCTTTGCCATTATCAAATAAGTCAAACTAAATCAGTCCTATTGGTATTGTTAGCCGTTGTGTGCTTTGCCATAATCAAAACAAATGAAACTGAACTAAACCAGTAAGTGGTATTGTAGTGTAACCACCATATTTTCTGTTAATTATTACCAATATGTTGACAAGCAAATTAACTTTTTTACTGACTTTGGTAGTGTAGGGTTAATGGGCATGATAAGTGACTTTATTTGAAGATGGACAAACAATGGGGATGCTACATAAAACATTATGAGAAATGATTTAAGCCTTCTATATGCAATGTCCATAACTTATATTTCTTGATTGCATTAGCTTTCATGGTTGGCCACATTTGATAATTGCGTAAGATGTTTTGCATTTGTATGTTAAAGGCCTATGAATGCATATTGGCTTTTATATTTGAAATGCATTATTTTTGAAATCTTGCATAATATTAAACGCAGGATTTTGATATTCAATTTGTTAACAAAGCAGATGACTTTTTTTTTTTAAATAATAGTTTTTCTGACATGAATTGCATTTTTTATATGCTCAACTATCTTGAATATTTTTCATGATGAGCATTTGTCATTTCCTGAGCATTCCGGATAAATGAGTTTTTACTGTATAACTGTATTACATTGATTTGCATGAATTAATTTTTTTTTACACATACTTTTAGGAATATCACTGTATGATATTTGATGGCCGATCAGATTCCAAAAATAGTAGTCTTCTGTCACAAGCTTTGTGTCTCCCAGTTTCTGCAAGTGATTTAATTTCTAGGAATAATGTGAGGGTGAGTTAGATTTTTTTTTGAATATTTAATCAATAATGTAGCAGTTAGCATTGTACTTGGATATTATAAACATATTGTCGTGTTATACGGGTTCGTAGATTTGAGAGTATCCGATGAAAACATGATGCAGAACAATAAAAAGCACAATTTATTTACAAGAATCACTATTTACAGCACAGTTCCAAAATTTCCTTTAAAAGCGTCGAAAGTCTACAATAAATACGCTGAAACAATCAGCAACACAGCTTCAAGCTGTAATTGTAAAGGTAGCTTCACGGCAACACTAAACTTATAATAAACACCGTGGAACAATCACCAATACACTGTCAAGCTGTACTGTAAAGGGAGCTTCACGGCAAAGCACTATCTCGATCGCTTTCCGTTCACAAAACTCTCGCATAGCTTAGCACTCACAGTAAGCAGCGATTCTCGCAATTAATCACTCTTTCACAATCTGCCTGCTCTCAGAAACGCAAGGGTTTATATAGCTTTTCTTTAAGTTCCACACGTTTCGAGAAATATCTCGACAGGAAGTTATTCTAGAAGCTTCCCGATTGGACCATGGGATATCGCCAATTTGGTCGCAAAATGGGCGATAAAGTCGCCAATCTGGCAACCCTACCATACACTATTTTATGGCAACCCTAGTGCTATGCCGGAAAGCTTACATACAGGCGCAACCGCCGAATTTTTCGCAACACTGCCCCCTCCCAAGGACTGCACGTCCCGGGCAGTACAATCCCTGGTTGGGAGCCAAAAAGAAATAATCGTAAAAGCTACAAAACAAATAAATTACAATAATAACAAAATTTGCAAATATTTAGAGTATTTACAAATAACAAAAACATTTACACTAATTACAAAGATCTATGTACAAGCAACTATGCATAGATCATACAATTAAACATAAAACCATTACGAAATACGCGGTACCCATAACAAAAATAACTATCACTAATTACTATGGCCATAGTATGGAGCTAACCTATCATAATGTACAATCTTAGGTTTGGAATTAGGAGACTTACGGATCCGTATTACGACGTCATTCAGTCTGTTGAGGACTGTGTAGGGACCTTCCCAATGCGATTGCAGTTTGGGAGAAATGCCCTTACGACGGCTCGGATTCCACAGCCAAACCTTGTCGTTTTCCTGGAACTTATGTTCGGTCGCTCTTGCGTCGTACCTCTTCTTCATCCTGTCCGTCGAGATGTTAATTCGCTCTCGAGCAAACCTGTGCATCGTTTCCAACCGGGCTTGGAGATCTTGAACGTACTCCTCAGGAGAGGACTGTAGATCCGGAGGACGGCCGAAAAGCAGGTCACTCAGAAGACGGAGATCACGACCGAAGAGCATTTGAGAAGGGGAATAGCCGGTACTCTCGTGGACGGCACTACGGTAAGCAAGCAGGAACAGGGGCAGCTTACGATCCCAGTCTTCTTGGTTCTTGGAAACCATAAGCGATAGGTGGTTTAAGATTGTGCGGTTAAATCTCTCCACCATGCCGTCAGACTGCTGATGTAACAGGGTTGTCTATGTTTTCTTTATTTCCAATAAGTCGCACAGTCCTTTGAACACAGCCAAAGTAAAGTTCCTGCTTTGGTCGGTATGAATCTGGAGGGGAGTTCCAAATCTAGATACCCAATTCTGCAACAGGAGTTCAGTCGTAGTGACAGCCTCTTGGTCTGGAATTGGATATGCTTCAGGCCACTTCGTAAAATAATCCATGACAACTAGAATGTATCTGTTGCCATCTTTAGTCCATGGCAGAGGTCTCAGTATATCAAGGGCAATTCGCTCGAAAGGCGCTCCAACGTTGTATCGCTGCATTCTTCCGCGACAGCGTTCCTTTGGTCCTTTCTTGGCTGCGCAGGCATCGCAAGACCGGCACCATTTCTCAACGTCGTTTCTTGCGGAACTCCAAAAGAAGCGCTCTCGAACTTTGTTTAATGTCTTCATATAGCCGAAATGCCCTCCTGTTGGGCTGCTGTGTATTTCTTTCAGGACATCAGGTATTCGGTTTTGAGGAAGCAGCAGCTGCCATCTTTTATTAGTTCCATCGTCGCTTTCCCACAGTCGATATAAGACTCCATTTCGAAGGTGAAGTGAGTCCCAGAGAGCCCAGTACCTTTTAGTCATAGGACTGAAGATGGAAACGTCCTGCCACTTGGGTTTCGTAGCCGATGATTCCTTCAGCTCTATTATTGGCTTAATGTTAGGATCCGCCAACTGGTCTTCTCTAACTTTTTCATGACTCCACGGATCTGGCTCCGATGCTGTTGAAGATGTTACTTGTCGGATGCTAGGATTCGCCAAACCATACTTAGCTTCTGCTCTTGAACAATACCCGGGTCAAATACTTTTCCACTGCAGTTCTCAGGTCTATTTCTATTTTTCATATCACAGTCTGAAGATTCAGTCCTTTCAGACTTTTCGTGCACAGGAAGATCTGAAACAATTCGTTCACCACGCTGTAGTTTATTCGCATCATGCGTGCAGTTCACCTTGGTACTCACAGCAGAAGGTACATGAAGTTGTACATCAGCTTCTTCCATCTCAGCATCACATGAACATGTGATGTGAACAACATCTCATCAGATCGTTCAATGCATGCTAACTGCGACTTCGTAACTTCATTATCAGTTTCTATGATCTTGACAGCTGCATTTTCACTTTCTTCTGTCTCTATTTCAGGCATGTGAGAATCAAAACCTTCGTTCTCGTCTTTTATTTCTTTATGTTTTCTTTCTCTTTCTTTAATCACGTCAGATGTTTCATCCATGATTTCTGGATCTTTCTCAAACACTCCACCAGCTACTTCCTCCGTTTCTTCATCCTCTGACTCTTCAGATGCCACTTTGATTTCCGCATCTTCTTTTATGGCTCCAGTTTCTTCTGCAAGCTCCTCTTTCATCTGTTGGAGTTGCTCTCGTACCTTTTCTCGGCCGACTTTCCTCTGTTCGCGCTCGGCCTTCATCTCGGCTGTCATCTCTTCATAGCCAGCTTTTATCTCGTTTCATCTCTTCATAGCCAGCTTTTATCTCGTTTCATCTCTTCATAGCCAGCTTCTATCTCATTATATCCAGCTTTCATGTCTTGTTTCATCTCTTCTTGTCCGGCTTTCAGAGCTGCTAACATGTCCATCAAAGCTTTCATTTCCTCCGCCATTGCTTTCTCCTCTAGACGGGTGACTGGCATTCACTCTCAAACCCCACTTCTGACACCAGTTGTTGCGTTATACGGGTTCGTGGATTTGAGAGTATCCGATTGAATCACTATTTACAGCACAGTTCCAAAATTACCTTTAAAAGCGTCGAAAATCTACAATAAATACGCTGAAACAATCAGCAACACAGCTTCAGGCTGTAACTGTAAAGGTAGCTTCACGGCAACACTAAACTTATAATAAACACCGTGGAACAATCACCAATACACTGTCAAGCTATACTGTAAAGGTAGCTTCACGGCAAAGCACTATCTCGATCGCTTTCCGTTCACAAAACTCTCGCGTAGCTTAGCACTCACAGTAAGCAGCGATTCTCGCAATTAATCACTCTTTCACAATCTGCCTGCTCTCAGAAACGCAAGGGTTTATATAGCTTTTCTTTAAGTTCCACACGTTTCGAGAAATATCTCGACAGGAAGTTATTCTAGAAGCTTCCCGATTGGACCATGGGATATCGCCAATTTGGTCGCAAAATGGGCGATAAAGTCGCCAATCTGGCAACCCTACCATACACTATTTTATGGCAACCCTAGTGCTATGCCGGAAAGCTTACATACAGGCGCAACTGCCAAATTTTTCGCAACAATATTAATCAAGTTTTCTAAGAAGATTTCAAATAATGCTTTTATGTTTGAAAGGTTTGTGAATCTGATGCTTGCCAGCAGGAAAATCGCTGAACACTGGTAGTTAGGTCGAACTTCCGAATCCCGGCGAACGCGTGGGTGTTTTCGTGATTTCCCGCATGTGAAGTATATTGGATGCATAAGGGAAACAAGCGGGCGTCCCGGTGAACAAGCGGGCTTGCAACATAGAAAACTTAAACATAACACTGGTAGTTCGGTGCAACTTTCGAATCCCGGGGAACGCGTGGGTGTTTTCGTAATTTTCGGCGTGTGTAACGTGTATGCATTACC
The DNA here is from genome assembly GCA_000611955.2 of Stegodyphus mimosarum. Lineage (NCBI taxonomy): Eukaryota > Metazoa > Arthropoda > Arachnida > Araneae > Eresidae > Stegodyphus > Stegodyphus mimosarum. The sequence goes on along the minus strand of KK117096.1, from coordinate 428,612 downwards.
TTCTGGATGCATACGTGAATAAAACGGGCGCAGCCCTTTCAGCTGGCGGTTTCTTACACGGCGTGGGTGTTTTCGACATTTTCCGAATGGGGAATGTGTATGCAGTATCTTGTGGATGTATACGAGAATGCGGATGCATACGCTAATAAAGCGGGTGCAGCCCGCTCAACTGGCATGCTTGCCAGCTGGAAAATTGCTGAACACGAGTAGTTAGGTCGAAGTTTCGAATCCCGACGAACGCGTGGGTGTTTTTGTGATTTCCCGCATGTGCAGTATATGGGATGCATAAGGGAAATAAGCGGGCGTCCGGGACAACAAGCGGGCGCAGCCCGCTCAACTGGCATGCTTGCTACCTAGAAAATCTTAAATACTGGTAGTTCCGTCCAACTTTTTAATCCCGGCGAACAAGCTGGCGCAGCCTGCTCAACTGGCATGCTTTACACCTAGAAAATCTTAAACACTGGTAGTTCTGTCCAACTTTTTAATCAGGGCGAACAAGCGGGCCCAGCCCGCCCAGCTGGCGGGCTTGCCCGCTAGTATATTAAAATCTGTCAGCGTCTGTTTGTTTGTAAAACTATCTCCTGAAGAACCGCATGGTTCTGGGCTTAGCGAAGCACACCGTTCGATTCCAAATGGTCGTGGCAAGCCATTTTGACCATTCCCGTCTTTTTACGACTTTAATTAGCCGAGATATTAATTAAAAACCCGTTCCTTCTAGCCTCTTTGGAATATTTGATCTTTTAGAGCTACTTTCTCTCACTAGAGGGCGCCATACCGTTGCTGTTATTATGTTTGCATTAAATACAAAAGCGACTCGAAAGTTAAAGGGAATTTCGACTCCATCGCTGCGATTCTTGCATTCTACACTTGATTTCCAGCCAAATTTTACTTATTTGCTGCAAGATCGCCTTTGCTTGCATAAGTAAATTTACTTTTTTTCCCAAATTTCGAGCAACTCCGAAACATTTGCTATTTTGTTTACGTAAACAACTCGCTCAGCGCAGAATGTAATTAAACACTGCTTTCGCGTTTGCGCTAAAAACTCACCTCCTCGCATTTGACTGAATTTGATTTTATCATTAATATATATCTTATTTCTTATTATTTCAAGATTAAAGTGAGAAAATTTTGAGAAACTTCGAAAAATTTGCTATTCCGTTTACTTGCATAAATAAAATTTGCACATTAAGAATAATTCTCAAGTTTGTAGCAAGAGAATGATAGCCGAGCGGGCAAAGCCATTCTGCTACAGATCGCAGGATCGACAGTTCGAATCTCCGCCGTGAATTTTCTTTAGTAAGCTTCAGTTTTGGCCGATATTTCTTGGAAAAATTGCCGCTTTATTTTTAAAGTGGATTTTTAAATTTATTTTACCAGCAATTTCTTAGTCAGTAACTTTTTGTTAAGTAAATTTTATTTTGACATCTGATTAAAATATAACGTTTTACATTAAATTTAAATTATGTTGTTTTACGATTTTAAGATGCTCGAATGTTCTTTGTTTTTTTAGATGTCTTAGTTCATTTTTGCTTTTAAATTTCAATTTGCATTGATTTCAGAACTTCTTAATTTACCTTTGTATATATACTTTTATTTATTTCGTGCTAATAATTTTCTTTATATGTCCATTGTTTTCAGATTAACCTAATTATTAAAAATATTTTCACAATTGTTATCTGTGCTTAGAATTCTCATTATATTACCCATACTATTTGACATTTTGTTATTTAGCAGGACTTTTATAATCGGCAAGTTTCGGTTTTACATTTTTGATTTTTTAAAATTAATTAGCTATTGATTGAATAATTTTTCATTTAGTCTGGGATCATTTTAAAATTTGTGTTGCATACATTTAGAATGAATTAATTTTTTATTTCAGCAATATTGCTTTAAGGAGCAAATGCATACGTGAATAAACCGGCTGAGCGGTAAAGTCGCCGAACACTGGTAGCTCGGTCCAACTTTCGAATCCCGGTGAACAGGCTGGTTGCATGGGTGTTTTTTTGTGATATTCCCCATGGATAATGTGTATAAATTGTTATCGGTGCTTAGAATTTTGATTATATTACAAATTTTATTTGACATTTTGTTATTTAACAGCAATTTTATAATCGGCAACTTTAGTTTCAAGCGCTGCATGGGTGTTTTCGTGATTTTCCGCATATGTAACGGGTATGCAGACATCGTGGATGCATAGGTAAATAAAGCGGGCGCAGCCCGCTAGAAAAGTGTTAGACTCTGGTAGTTCGGTCCAACTTTCGACTCCCGGTGAACACCTTTTTCGCGATTTTCCGCATGTGTAATGTGTATGGAGCATCTTGAGGATGCATACGTGAATAAAGCCGGCGCAACCCGCTCAGCTGGCAGGCCCTCCCGCTGCATGGGATTTTTTCAGATTTTGCAGTGTCTTTGGATGTGTATGCAGTATCTTTGGATGCATACGTGAATGTGAACGCTAATAAAGCGGGCGCAGCGCGCTCAACTGGCATGTTTGCCAGCTAAAAAAAATCGCTGAACACTGGTAGTTACGTCCAACTTTCGAATCTCGGCAAACGCGTGGGTGTTTTCGTGATTTCCCGCATGTGCAGTATCTTGGATGCATAAAGGAATAAAGCGAGCAGAACGGCGGACGGGCTGGCTGACCACTGGTAGTTCAGTCCAACTTTCGAATCCTGGCGAACAAGCGGGCGTCCCGGCGAACAAGCGGGCTTGCCCGCTCAGCTGGCGGGCTTGCCCGCTAGTATTTTATTATTGTTCAACATGTAATGAAATATTGTAATTTCAAAAGTAATAAAGTGTTCCATTTGTTTGATGTTATAAATAAAGTTGGACATTGTTTCTGTTTTAATACGAGTATTTTTATAAAGGACTGTAAGGAACCTTTTGGCCATTTGAGTTATTCACATGTTTAGGACTATTCAGTTAGTCATGCATATTTCAAAAGTAAAACTATTTTCCAGTTTTATACGTAATTTTTTTTTCAGAGTGGCCTAAAACCTATCAATTTTTAGATATAATGTTTATGTAGTTTAACAGAACTATTGAAAATTAAATAAAAAAAAATTAGTTGGGGGGGGGAGTTTTGAATTAACAGCGGGCACTGTGCAATCACTGATGTTTTTCTCTCCTTCTCCCTTCCTGTTGCCAAATCCTCCTTTCTTTTCAGTTCAGGGAGACTGGTGAGTCTGTGTTGGTAGTCTGCTAACTGAGCATATGCATGACATGCTCCCACCAAGAATAAAATTTGTCCTTTCTTTAGAACACATTTCATTGCAGTAATTAAACAGAATTTTTGTGTGGCTCTTACACAATAAGCTCAATAATGCAAAACTTTATATTTCATTAATAAACAATATTTTAATGGTTAAAAAAGTAGGAACAACCAATAAACGAATATGACACTGTTGTTTATACCCTACACTATTATTCTTCTATGCTTGGCTACCAAAGATATTATATAAAAATTACAAAAATACGGAAACCAATGGAAGAAAAAACATTTAAATAATACTATCCCTAACATATCTGATCCAGCTGTGATAGTGCATCAGCACTTTGGTACTATCACCCCGAAACATCTGAAACCTAATTCCATGACTTCTTTCGTGTTGGAAGTGCATTCTTACTCCAGATTATATCCACATTTTCTGGAAACCCTACTATAGCATTCTTTTGGACACTTGCATTGAATACAAATCCATCCTCTTTGCAGGAATATTTACTCCCTCGAGCATTTAACCCACACCATTATTCTTCCCCTCATCACTTGTCAATTCGTATACCATTCTTCGAAAGGCTAGGCCAAATCTTCGAATAACTGACCTCAAAAGATAACAGCACTGCACATGTATCTTTTAGGTTTCTTCATGAAGAATTGGATGCATGTTTGAAATTATAGATGTGTGTTACATACTGAGGTGCATCATAAGCTGGTAATTAAATACACAGTAATCTCTGACTTGAACCACCAACCTTATAGAGCAAATATTTTTGTATTCATAATTTAGAAAAAATTAATTAATAACCCTGGTATATGACTAATTTGCACATTCCATTTTTGCAATGCCAGATGCCATGTCCACAGTTTGGGGCTTCAGGAAGTCATTTAGTTCAAATATCTAAGAGGATTGTGATCGATTATGATATCTACCTGAGCCCCATCCATTCAGGCCAAATAAGACCGACTAAGCTTCCTTCTCAGTGCTTACCCAATTTTTCTGAATTTGAGAAAGTTTTTGGCTAGCAAAGCAGTAGGACAATAATTGCTGTTCTTATCTAGCTGGGTTAAACAGCAACCTATCGCTATCACAGTTAATCTAATCGAGGCATCGCAGTTAATCTAAAATGGATTTCGATATTCAGTGTGACCAAAGATGTTACTCTGCATAAAGTATCTTTTAGCTTGCCAAAGGTATTCTGTTCTAATTCCCTCCATGGGGCAATATTTGATTAGTCAATTATGTCTTCACTTCTTTGGGAATTCTATCAGTGATATTGATATTTTTGCATAATTGAGGATATAAGACCGATAAAATTCCCTTAAACCTAAAACCAATCTCGCATCTTTTTTCGGAACCACTTAGACAAGTCTTCTAATTGATTTACCACTTTTCATCTGGACCATGCTCGCCTGCTCCATTTGTATGCCAAAAATATTTGATTTTTTTTTTTTTTTTTTTTTT
>KK117096.1:380225-423912 GCA_000611955.2 Stegodyphus mimosarum | reverse complement strand
TATTTTTTTTTTTTTTTTTTTTTTTTGCTGCAAACGTACATTTGACAGGTGTACTGAAAATCCTAATTTTTCTAAAGTATCCAGTACCAGAGAGATGTGTTTCTATTGTTTTTCGAATGTTTTGGAGATTACTACATTGTCTATATATGACTCCACAGACAGGGTTGCCATGTTACCTGGAAAACTGGAAAAAATCGGGGAATTCGAATATTAACCAAAAAAAAAAGTCAGGGAATTTCATATGGCGATCCCCCAAAAAAGTAAGTTTTGTGCTGAAATTGGAAGTGATCACTTTCTTGGTGAATTATGTAAAGAACTAAAGAAAATACCTTCCCATTCTCATATAACACAAAATCGGCTTAATCCTAGCATTGTGGTACACATGGGATTTGGTGACAATATGATGGAAACGGGTCATTTTGGTGTTGGTGATAATTTTCAAAATCATGTCAAGGCCATAGCGTATACTAGGATTTTACCACAAAATCTTTTAAACCTTTTTAATAAATGCCTTATTTGTCATTTTGCAGTAAAATTAAAAAAAAAAAATAATCAATAGTAACCGTTTAATCTAACTATATTCTCCAAAATATCTTTGATTATTGTAATTCAATATTTAAGTAATTAATTTAATGTTATTCATACTATTAATGCATCCTCTCTCCATCTTTATCCTTCTTTCCTCTAAATTTATTTATTATTAGTTAATACTTTCAAATTTCAGGCAGTTTTCTCTGACATAATCCTGAAACCAATTTTAGCTGTATGGTGACATACTATCACAAAATTTAATGCATATATTTTTTGCTTATGTATGCTGCCAAATAAATATAAAATACCTGAATTTATTAAAAAATATCATTAAATAGATTACTTTCTTTTGTTTAGCTGCAAAGTATCTGCAAAAAAAGACATTTTGTAATACAGATTGGGCAGATTCTAATCTCAGTCCTCAGTGGGAAAAGCAACTCCTATTATAGTTAATACTTTGAGGATTTATATATATATCTGTGTGTGTGTATAAGTCATATGTAATTGGCAGTTTTTTCCATTTTCAAGTGATACCATAATTAATTTACCTCTCAACACAGACAACATGCGCTATGCTGATATACTGGAATTTTCTTAAAATACGCTTGGAAAACCTGGAAAATCAGGGAATTTCATTCTCCTGTTTGAGTGGCAACCCTGCACAGAGCACGGCTCATTTCCTCAGAAATGTCTCACCCCATTCTACTGATACACCCCATTCTACGTTGCAAAAGCAGTCAGAGGGGTGCTACTTTCATCCAATCAGATTTGCCAGTATCCCTTTCGAAGGTCAAGGTTTGCTAGTTAGCTGGCTGCACCTGTCACAAAAATCAGCTGCAGTATTTCATGGGAAATGCTGGAGTTATTTTTACAGTATTTAATGATCTGAATACACATCCCAACTGTAGCATCCTTCTCCGCCACACAAACTATAGGATGAGCAATTTCTGACTCAGAAGGTTCAATTAATCTGATTGAACCTTCTGAGTCTTCTGAGTCAGAAGAGTCTTCTTCTTAATTCTAACAATTCACATATTTACTCATTTACTGCTTTGCTGCAAGCTATGGGTATCCTGTAGCAGTGGGGTTTCCTTCTAACAGCAGGAGGAATAAGTTCGATCTTGGGTGTCCCTACCCGTGAACTAGATGTGTGAATAATGTTTGGTATTTCGTAAGTAATCCTACAAGTCTACTTCTTTGGGCAAAAATCTGACATTTCTAATTCCTCCAGAGATTCTGAAAAACTCCCTCTTTTTTTGGTCACAGGTATAGATTCAATTTCCCCAAACTTTCCTTCTCCCTTCAAGATAACATTTAGTGCGTGGGATCTAATTACATAGACCTGATTATTTTCTGATGAATATGCCTTTTGGTGCCATTGGGCATTTCTGCCATGAGAGAGATCATTTGTTTGCAGAATAGCTTAAAACAGTTCAGTGTTTAGATACAGTCACCACTTAGTTTCACAGAACTCTAAAAAATTAAGTAAAAAAATAAGTCAATTTAAGTTGAAAAAGAAAGTTCTGAAGCAACAGCAAGCATGCCACTGCACAATCACCTGCACTTCTCTTTCCTCTCCTGTTGTAGGTCCCCCTTTCATTTCAGCTTAGAGTAGTAGACCTTGCAAATCTCCTGGCAAAGCTGTGTCAGTAACTCTGCCCAACTGAGCACAAGTGTAATAATTTTATACATGTAATTTTTTAAATTAACTTTTAATTTTGTTGTATCTGGATTCTTATAACAGAACTTTTTATGGTTATTATTATCATCATCATCATACTCGCTGAATTTTTAAAATCACTTAGTGTCTGAAATGCAGTTATTTTGATGTTAGAAGATTACATTTTTTAACATCAAAAGTTGAAAATATTTAATATCAATATTTTATATTCAAGTTTTATTGAAGTACTCACTTTTAGGAAAAATTCTGTTTTAATCAATACCATTTTTAGAAAAGAATTTGAAACTGAATAAAATTTTTGGCATTTTCATTCTTGCAGAATTAATATAATTTCTGTATTTCTCCTTTTGAAAGGTCAATCGACAGATAAAGTATTTTGTGGTAGATTGTCGTCCTGCTAATCAATATAATTGTGGCCATTTGTCAACAGCTTTTCATTTAGATGCTAGTCTGGTGAGTTTTACTTAAATTGTATGTATTAAATATATGTTAAATGATTAATATTAATTCCTGGACTGAGTCTGTAGTGACTTTTGCTTTAAGTCTCAGAAATATGTAAAAATCTTTTTATTAACTAATAGTAATGTAAAGTTTTTACAAGCAAATATGAACTAATAGTAATGTAAAGTTTCTACAAGCAAATATGAAGAAGAATATTTGCAATAGACTGTTGTAAATTGAGAGAAATGTATTTGTAAATTTCCTAAATAATAAATAATAACCATTGAAGCATTTGGTGAAAATATTAACCCTTTGGGGTGTCTGAATATTTTTATCCCATTATAAGGTTTGTAGCCATTTTGTATACGTTACTTTGTTATTTAAAAAATTTTGCTCTCTTTCCTTTCTTTAGTAATATACATTTCATTTAATGAGAAGATTATGTAAATGAATAGATTAAATAAATAAACAAATCTAGTTAAAGTAACAAATCTGTCTGAAGCAAATGCTGTATAAATACAATTCATCAAGGTCAGGTCTGAAATGTCTTATTGTTCAGAAGCTTAATGTAAACTGTACAAGACAATATTTAAGGACTTTAGAGGGGGTATCTAGAATAATGGCAGCATCTGAAAATAGAAGGAATCATGAATAGGATGTAAGAGCACTTTTAACATCCAGAGTTGTTCAAAATCTTTTTTGGGATGGAAACATACAAGTTCGGAATCATGGTATTTTATATCATTCTTCTGCTGCAATTCTTTGAGGGATCCTGTCAGTGGAAAACAGAATACTGCTCTATTTTCCATCGCAGGCTATAGTGGTTGAATGATATTTAAGTTTAGTCATTGTGCAGTTCAGAGGTTGCTTAAAATGATTGTATAGCCGTCTTTATTTTTTCTTATAAAGTGATAATTAGACCTGCAGCTAATTATTATATATTTGACTTAATGTTATTTTATATGGCTATAGCAAACTTCCAACTGTATAAAAAATGGTAAACTAAACTTTGTGGATATATTAAATTGAAAATTCTTTCCTGAACTTCTGTAATTTTTAACTGAAAAATTACTAAATCTAAATTCATCCTTCTAAGGGTATTAGAATTATGAAAGCCAAAGAACCGTTGATCCATTGGGACAGAAAGCTAGATTCAGTTCTTTGATTGAGCTATCAGACATCACTTTGTTCAAGGTGGATGCTTATACATGATTGTAAATGCTTATTTTAGATACTGTACAAAGTCCGTAATCTGGACTCGTCAAGATCTCGGCGATTCCGGATTATAGATCATCAATTTAAATCTGGTAAGATGGCATGCAGAAATTATACAATTAAAAATATAAAACAGTAATTTATGAAATAAAGAGCAATTATGATCTAAAAAGTATCAAATTTTTCATAAAAAAAAGCTTCATATTTATTTGTTTATTTTATTAAATATTTCTTTCAATCTAAGTTGTTTAAGTTGCTTCATTTTTTGTTGCTTTTTTGTGCTCTTTAATTCTATAAACAGACATAATTTCTTGTTCAGTTACGAAGTTCCACTGTTCAAGTCCTGTAATTGCTGTGTTGAGAATACTGACTAACTTGTCAATCGAAATTTTTTCGTTTTCAATAGCCTCTCTGTCACTTTTCTTCACTATCAGAAGCGATATTTTCTGGATCTAGAACCATACTACAGATTTCGCCGTTCGTTAATTGATTGATGATTGGGGCATTGTCGTTGCCATGAAAAACTTCTGTTATATCATCTTCATATATTACCACTTCTCAACATTTCTTTACATAATCCAATAACTGGAAAATGTCACCTTTAGTTTGCGATGTCCAGAAACCTTCAAATTCGCGGCTATCATCTTCATCGTTCTCACCATAAATTATGCCAAGCATTTTTTAACGTATCTGGAGACACATCCTCCCACAATCTTGGATGCTCCATGCAGCAGATTTTATGCTAAAATATTTCAAAAATTCTTGAATAGTCTTGCCATTGTTCAAGAAATTTAACATAGATTTTAAAAATGCTACTTTATTTTAAAAATGCATTTCAGCACGTGCACTATTCCCATATCCATAGGCTGAATGATAGACCTACAGTTTGGAGTGAAGAATAATAAGGGTACATTATCTTTCACTAAAACTTTAAGTGAAGTATGCGCTGAACACTTGTGAGCAGTCAGGACTATTTTTGAGTCATCAGGTAAACCAACCGAATTCAAATGTCGCCGAGCCTCAGGTATAAAATGATTTTCAAACCAATCATTCATCAATGCTTGTGTCATCCATGCTCTTTTATTTGCACGATATATAACGGGGAAAATTGTTACTCCTTTAAATGCTCGAGGTCGTGCATGTTTTCCGATTACAAAATGTTTGCACTTGTACGTTCCTGCAGCATTTGCGCACGCTAAAATTATTAGTCTCGCTTTAGAATCTTTGACGCCAGTTGGAGCTTTTTCTGTAGAGGTTGTCAAGGTATTTCATGGTACATATTACCAGAAAAGACCAGTTTCATCAGTGTTGTAAATTTGTTCTATAGAGAATTGTTCACTAGTAATGAGTTCAATGAATTCATCTGCAAATTCTTCAGCAGCTTCAGTATCAGCTGAAGCTTTTTCACCTGAAATTTTTAATTGTCTTATACCATGGCGATTTTTAAATTTGGTTAACCAACCTGTTGAATATGTGCACTCAGTGTTTAAGTTCATTTCTTCATGAAAAATTTTGGCTTGAGCCATTAGCATTGGACCCGTCAATGGCACGCCCTCGCTGCAACGCTGTCTGACCCATTCAATCATCACTTTGTCATGATTGTCACTTTTAGCATAACGAACCCTTTTTCTATTATTCATTGCCAGTGGGGTGTCGGATTCCACAAAAAATTCAAAAAGTTCCTTTTTCTTTTTGCTTATGTTATATACAGTTGACTTTCCAATGCCATACTCCTCGCATAATTTTGAGACGGATATGCCTTTATCCATTTTTTGCAACAATTCCACTTTTTGTTTGATGGACATCAAAATATATTTTCACTTTATAGATCCTTTGCAGCTTCAGAATTGGAAACTCTTTTTGACATAATCGAAAGTTGTAGCTTAATTTTCATAAAATTGCTCTAACTGTCTGGAAAAAATAATAAGCCCGATCCAATTAGAAGATTAAGGAACAGCGCAGTCTGCAATATTAACTGAAATGCCGTAGAATCAGTAAAGATAATTCTAGCGTAGCTTATCTCTTTGAAACCCAGACCCTTCGCTATTCTGTATCCTCAAAATACCTTTTTTTTTCCTTTCCATTTTCACAGCAATTCCCTACCCTCCCCTCCCCAATCCATTAACGCAGAAAATAGGTGTGAAGATTTCGAATGATATCCTTTGTACTTTCTAACAAAGATTCCATTAGAATTAGTCCATTCTATTAGACCCTGTTCTTTATAAAACTATTCTGAAGATTAAACCAGCAAGCCTTTCTGGCTTTGTTGTGATCACGACTGAGATTTTGTTTACTTCCGTTATTTTTATAAGACTTTTATTGCAGTTTAAAGCTTAAAAGCACACTGTACCACTAAAGAATCAACAACGGAATGTCATGAGCAACCAAATGACAAGAAACCTCTTAGGACAAGCTGTCTGCAGTAAACTGATACAATGCATTTGGAGAAACTGTACCTGCTACTGCATACCTTAGGGGGAGGGAAGAAAACAAGATTGCAATCTCGCCTGTTTTTGAAAATCTCCACATGTTTTATTATGGAAGGAAAAAAATCAAATGTGCATGTGTAAAGCATACAAAAAAAAGTTTGTGGCTTTGAGGTCCGGATTATGGACGTCTAGATTACGGACTTTCTACTGTATAAATGTATCAGTGGAGGGGGCTGGTCTAAACCATGACTTTTGTTCTAAGTAGTCTTTTCTGTAAAATTATTGATGTATGAGAAAACTGAAAAACATCAAAAGAGAAATTTAGTAACTGCATGTAATAATAATTGTAATTAACTTTTTTTATATTTTTTGAAGTAACTAGAAACTACTTTTGTGAAATGTGAGAATCACTCTTTTTCTGTGACGCATAAATAAACTTTTACATTGCTTTTTTCCCTCCTTATCAGACTTTGGTTTCCTATATTTAGTGAACTACTAAATATAGATAACCAAATTTTTGGTCCCTTGAAGTTTATTATAGTGAGGTTCGGCTGTATAGCTGCTCAAAGCTAAACTGAACAATCACTATGTTTTACCATAAGAAGCAGATAGGCTGGATTGCAAGGATTTAATGTTCTTCACACATAGACAATTCTGAGATAGGAAGTAGTGTCAAGGTTCACTCATCTGAAAATAATACTTGTTTATATGAACATGACTTTCACAGATGCCCTCTATTGGCAGACATTGCCATTAATATTTAATTAAAATAGGCTAGGGAACAGTTAGTTCACAACACTAGTTACAGATGGCGTAGAATCTAAAAACAACTAATGGTGACAACACCATGCAAATTCCACTGCATATTAAAAGCTAAGAAAGACCCTTCAGCTCATAAAAGAAATGTGTGACAGCAGAGGACAGTTGGCTATAAAAAAATTTGTGGAATTTTTAGTTAAATGAACCAGAGTGCAATTTGCTGTTAAGAAATAATTTAAATGCTTATGATGTCTAAATAGATGTTTATTGCAGGACTTTTCATAGTTTGAGGATATCTAACTAACTTACTGAGAAAGAGTATTTTATAAAGCTTTCAATGCCATTCTGAAAAAATTTCAGTTTGTAAATACATAAAGAAAACGTTTTGAGAAAAGTAAATGTTAATTTTTAATAAATATGATTTTGGATGTTTAGGGGGCTATCTAAGTTAAGCTTAGATATTAGCTTTATATGAAACATTCACTGCCATTCAGGAAAAACTGAAATCTGTGAGTATGGGGGGGGGAGAACACGAGAAAGTTTTAAGAGAAGTACTATGATTTTTATGAATAATGTGAACACATCTAACAATACTTGGTATGGTAAGTTTATTACTAGATGGATCGCTGCAAGTAGGTAATCAGATTTGCATCTAGTATCGACTGAGATTTTATTTTAATCAGATGTTTACCCCAAACTGTATTTTTCTTTCTGCATTGCTATTTAGTATTATATAGCACTCCTGTTTAGTATTGTCAACTGATAAGACTGTTATAGAGGTTTCATGAGATTACTTCAACTAAATCAAATGAACATTTTGAAGGGAATGTACCTGTCACTTTACAGTGTGTTTGAAGCAAATGAAACTGATAAATAAATATAACATTAAGGTATCAAATAAACGAAATTTCAAAATAATGCCTCTAACATTAATCAAAGTAGTTTGTGTATTAAAAAAAAATTCTGCTGAAAGAGTTTTGTCTTTATGTATACATAAATTGTACCTTAAAGGGAAACTTTCTTAGGGAAAATATTATCTTAAAATTGATTTTCTGAAATATTGTAAAGGAATAATATGAAAATAAGTCTTGCAAGCAAAGAAAAGAAACAGAGTTACAGTATTCTTATATAATATATTTTGTGTAGTAATTTCAAAACCATGTACTGCTTATTAAAATGCTAGAAAACCCGGTGGTCATATGAAATGAGCACTGTTCTAGATATTATAAATTGTAAAAAATGATTTGTGCGAAGGTGTCTGCTAATTCGAACTGAATTACCCAGGGCAGGTGGCGAGGACGCCCCTTTGCTTACTGCCCCACGGGGTTTCTCCCTTCTACTTGCTTAATTGCTTAAAGTAGAATGCAATGAAGGAAACCACTGGCAGTACATTTCTTTCTCTGCTCAGTGGTTTCTTTTTTCGAGAAAGCCGTTTTTGTGCAGCCTTTTCTCTCCTCTTCAGTGCTGTATTTTCTAGGAGGCATTCTTAAAAGAAATTACGTTAAGGCATAGTTTTTAAGGAAAACAGATGATTGCCAATGCAAACAAATGTTCACCTTCTCCCTGACACGCTCAATATGCATTCAGCCTTAAATTGTTTCAAAAACAGGTGATTGCTAATGCAAACAAATGTTCACGTTCCCCCTGACACGCTCAATTTGCGTTCAGTTGTAAACCATTTCAAAAACAGATGATTGCTAATGCAAACAAATGTTCATGTTCCCCCTGATACGCTCAATTTGTGTTCAGCTGAAAATTCAGTTTAAAATACAATGTCAGAATAAAATCAGGCAAAATTTTAAACTCTTTACACGAAAAGATATTTAGCATAGGAGTTTGGGTAAACCTACCTGATGAGATGTACTATGCACAACTCGTTAGTTGGTTTCATCTCCTTTAATTTCTCAATGTTTGCAAGTTTCTAGGTAATTCATATGTAAGTATAGTTAAATGCATAATAAGCAACAATTGTATGAATTAAAAATATTTAAATACCATGATAATTTAATTAAAACTATGATAACTATTGTGATTATTTTACTATTTGAATGCCATGGGAACTTCACCCCATTGGCTAGTACAGTTACGCAAGCAACCAATAAACTATCTCCCATAAACAGACACTTAAGCTGCATATAATAAAGATTTATCCAGTAAAGTCAGCTCATTTGATTTTCTTTTGGTTAAGTACTTCCTATTTTAATAAAGCTTCAATATATAAAGTAAATCCACAGTCTTATTATCATTGAGCATATATTGTATTTTTCTGCAACTTTCTTTGTAACAGACCATCAGCAGCAAATCCAACAACTTTTAATTATATTTTTAAATTTAAAACTTTTATTTATTGATTTGAAGGTATAGATGTATGATCTTAAAATTATAAATTTATCATGTAAAAATCCAATATGGAAGCCTAGTTCAAAAGGAGTAAGGTTTGATTTGCAATCCTGTTATTGGCTATCAAAAGTTTAGTAGTTGGTTGATTTTCAGTTTGCATTATGTAAAGGATAGAAAGGAAAAATACCCAAATTAAAATGTATTGAACTATAAAAACAGCTGATTTTAGTAAAGTCAAAAATAGAAGGGAATTACTTGACACCATTGGAACATTGATTTGTTATATATTACCTGATGTTAAATGATAAAATTAATACAGTATTGGGTCCAATATCCGGGATTCGATGATTCCATCTTTTGAAAGTTTCCATATTTTAGATTGTTAGTTTATATATAGCAAGATGACATATAGATATACAATATTAATCCTTCACTTATTGTTAGGTCTAAATGTTGATCCCCCAAACCACTCAAGTGTGATCATGTCAAACATCAATATAATGTCATTTGCCTTAGTGTGATATCCTAGGCAGATGCTTGAAATTGACATGCAGGAATCTTAGTGGGGAAAAAAGCACATTTATGGCACATCTATATCTTTTTGTTGAGTGCCATGTTCTCCATTTCTAGATTTTGTAGGAAGTTTGTTTTTGGAAATCATGTGCGTGCTGATCGTTTAAGATTTCAAACTTCACACTGTATGACAGTTTAGTATGTAATGGAACATTTAAAGAATACTAGATCACAACTGCTGAAACAAGCTTATGTGATAACTTGCATGCTACAAAAGGATGAAGTTAATGATTCAGAAATGATATTTTGGTTCATACTTCAATACATGTTCAATACATAATGTTTGAGGTTAGTATATGGTCCGCTTTAAAGAATAGTATTCTAATTATTAGTACTGATGTTTAATATGTTCTTAGAAATATTGGTCCCTGTCAGAGCTGGTTGACACTGTTAGGTTTATTTTATACCTATGCAAAAAAGTAAACTTTATATAAGTTTAGCAGAAATTTAAAGTATTTAATGATTCTTTCTCATCAAAAACAAAAGGATAAAATAATAATGATCAGATTGTGCATGGTACATGATACTGGAAAATGCTCTAGAAATACCTGGAAGTCTTGATGATACGTTGTTGATCTATAATGAAGAAATTGCAGAGGTGGTCAAATTAATATTGGCTTTTTATTTAGTTAACACATTTTTATGTAAGCCAACATAAATATAAAAATTTTGACTTACTTATTTTTTATCTAATACACACACATATACATATATATAAATGAAAGAGAGAGAATCTTTTTATTACAGAAATGAAGATTGTTATGAGCAAAGCATAAACAGTAAACAAGAATCTTATTAATTAAATTTTTTTCTGACACCCAGAATTATATTGAACAAGCCAAAAATTTTCCTTTAAAGCATGCAATGCTTACAGAGCATAACTTCCATTATAAATCAGTTTATTCTCACATTAGTATCCCTAGGTGAGCATAACCATCTGTTAAGATATCGTTTTAGTAACAGTAATATTTTGATACTTTTGTCAGTATACTGGCATGCAGGTGGAATTTAATCTTACTCTTACCGGTTCCTGAGAGAATCCCTAAAAAAGAGTCTGATCTATGTAAAAGTCCATAAAGAAAATTTTTCCATTTGAGGTACATACTAGTGAGGAAAAAATTTTTTGAAGCACTTTGCTTTTTTTCTATAGGCTGTTGATGTCCAGAAAGTGAAAGGTTGATCACGTGAATGTTGAGGACAAATCAGGAAATGAAGGGGAGGAGCTTGCCAAATTCATAAAATGATTTGATATTATGGAAACGCAGAAGAAAATATATAAATAACTGAACTTATGTGCACTGTATACAGTAGAAAACTTGTTCTTTTTAGAACAGAGCAATTAAATTGTCAGGGGCAGCCTGCTAAAAGTTGTCAGTCCAATTGGCTTGCAGGTGCGAAGTCCAGATAGACTTACATGGAACCCCCACATAAAACACGTAATTCATAAGTTTCGAGTCAGTAAAAAAACACTTTATCCCCTAATTGCTCGAAACAGCGTTTTAGCACTAGATAAAAAAATACTCATTTATAAGGCCATGTTTCGTCCCATAATAACTTATGCTTGCCCGGTTTGGGGCTATGTTTGTAATAGTACTCTCATAAAACTACAACAACTTCAGAATGTCACACTTAGACAAATCACGAACAGTACCTGGTACATAAGAAATGATGCTATCCACCTAGAAACTAGAGTACCGCATTTAATTAATTTCATTATTAAACTGGCAAAAAGATTTTATGTAAACCTCCCCAAAGTCCAAAATTCCACTATTCCAGCTCTGAATTATAATGTTAACGATAGAATTAACAGACAAAGGCCTAGGGCTTTACTAAGAAACTTATTAATGCTGTTTGTGGAAAAAAAAACATATATTCATAAAATAATGTAAACTAAATCAATAATTCATGCCTCTATCTGAAAGTACTCAAATAAATATTTTTCTCATATCAACTATGAATAATCAAATAATAACCAATACTTAATTCTATCTTAGATACCTACATATTCTGGATGACTAAAATGCTCAAAATTTTTCTAAGTCCAGAATCCAAAATAATTGAAAAATATTTTAAGTCCACAAATTTCTAACCTTGCTCCTATTGGTCCTTAGTAACAGCAGGCCTAAAGTTACCCCGCCCCACCCCCACCTATTTGGCCGCCCTTCTAAATTGTATGGTTCTGAAAAGAGTTTTCGCCCTCCCCCCCTAGCACACACTAATCGTACTTTCCTCCAATCCGCTTCTCCTCCACAGCCTACCAGCTTCTACCACCTCGTTTCTCTCCTGCTCCTGACTTGATTACCAGTTCTGAAAGGAAATAATAATTTCATCCTTCCAAGTATTTGAAACATCTGCAAAATTCGAAATAGACTCTTCAAAATTTACAATAATTGCTTATCACCTTATGCCATACTCACGTTATACTAATATTAGAAAAGCTACTTAAGTTACACAGGGATAGGGCCAAGCCCAGGTGCCCATTAAAATGACACCGTTCACGGAAGGATAGCATATATGCAGATTCATTAAGAAACACAGTAGTATTGAAGTTATATACAAAATATTCACTCAAAATGATCGCAAAATTAATTTGCCCATGAGGGGTTGGGGGAAGAGTCATTAGATTGAAGAAAGTGATATTTCTTCAAAAAAGAGTTGCCATATAAGTGACCTGCACTCCCATTGGCTGGTAAGCAAATGAGCAAGAAAATCTTCTCCTACCTGAGGATTTCATAGCTCAGGATAACTGCAAATCAATAAGTAACTGAACTTATATATATTAATTGTATACAATAGAAAACTGTTCTTGCTAGAAGAGAGCAATTAAATTTTCACTTGCAGGCTGTTGGCTACTAGGAGCAGCTAGTTCATTTGACTTGCAAGTACAAAATCCAGATTACATATTTGCAGATTCAATAAGAAGCACAAAAAGTATAAGAGATATATGCAAAGTATACACCATGACCATTCAAAGTGATCATAAAATTAAAGTCCATATGATGGAATGGTGGAAAAGGCACTAAGAAAGTGAGGTTCCTTCAAAATCAATTTGTTAATAGGCATCCTGTGCTGTTATTGGTTGGATAGCAAACGAACAGCAAATGGGCGAAATCTCATGTCCTCCTCAAGGATTTCGTAACAGGATATCTGCAAAGTTTGCCAGTTGTTGTGGAGGGCTTTATTAAAAACCTTATTATTAATCTGGTACGTAAAATTCTTAATTGGTTTCAGTTTAAGATCCTGGTGAATATTTCTGTTGGTAGACATGCCTTTATGCTGCCATCGAAGCCAATATCAGCAGGTTCCAGAGTTCGAGAGGGAAAGAATCATCGGGATGTTGGAAGCTGGGTGATCAGCTTGGTGAGTAACTCATCAGGTAGGCTATTCTGATTTTACTGTGAGGAGGTGTTGGAACTAGTGGACAGAAGAAATGTCATTTACACGACAGCTAGGCTCAGGATGCCCTTGACAGACCAGTTGTTGAGAAGACCGTCACATCATACGACACACATGTGTAGAGCCAAATGCCTCATTGGCCGCTATCTGGACACAGGTAGCAGCTTCATTACGGGCCTCTGTGTCTTTCCGAACCATCGCAAGGTGCCTGGTCGAAGGAAATCCGGGTCGTGGCGCCTGTTATATGTGCTGCCAATAACACCCACCCACCGATGCCTCCTTTTGGAGTGGTGTTGTGCATGACAGGATTGGACTTTAATGGAATGGAACCAGGTCATCTTCAGCGACAAATCTAGATTCAGTTTAACTAGTGATGACAATCATGTTTGTGTGTGAAGGCCCCACGGTGAACACCTCAATCCTGCCTTTACTTTTACAATGACATATTGTTCCCACAGTTGGCGTGATAGTATGGGGTGCCATTGCTTACGATACACGGTCACCCCTAATGTTGATGCATGGCACAATGACAGGCCCATGTATGTCTATGACATCCTTCAGCCACATGTGTTGCCACTCATGGCAGGGCTCCCAGGAGCCTGTTTTCAACAAGACAGTGCTCGACCACACACAGCACAGCTCTCACAAGACTGCCTCTGCCACATGAACATCCTTACCTGGCTTGCTTGACCCCAGATTTGTCACCAACGAGCATATCTGGGATCCTTTGGGATTGCAAGTTGGACAGCCTACGAGATTGGCTAAACTAGAGGCTCGTTTACAGCAACTGTGGAACGAGATGTCTCAGAGCAGCATACGGAACTTGTATGCCTCAATGCCCGCTCGTATTGCATCATGCATTCGTGCTAGAGGTGGTCCAACAGAGTACTAAAACTTCTGTTCATGTGTACTTTTTTCTGCAATAAAGGACCCTTTTTTCTTTTGATTTTCTAATCACTTATATCAAAGTACTTATGTATGTAAAATTTCCTTTCATTCTGACAACTCTTTCTTGGTGCACAAATTTCTATGGCAATGAGTGTATATTATATATGTGTAAAGTTGTGTGCTTGTGTGTATATTATATATGTGGAAAATGTGTGCTTTCTTTGCTATCAGTATTAAATTTGCAGTCATGAAGCATACTGTAAAATCTTCAGATCAATGATTCTCAACCACTGTGCTGTGCCACTTTTGTGTGCCGCCAAATTCTTAAACTGTGTGCTGTCAAATTTTAGAAATGTGTATAGTAATTTTAATGAGTTAAATTCTAGTATATGGTACACATGAGAATTGACGGTTTTTAAGACATTAATAAGCCTGCCAATTGTGGTATCCAAGCCGATTTTGGTGTTCTGTGGAGGAGGGCGCAATTTGGAGCATTTTCGCTCATGTTCAGTATATAATTTAAATTGAGAAGTTCTGATTGGTGCAGATGGGAGATTAGCTTACTTAACAGACTTATCAGATACTTTTGTTATTTTTAATAAAATAAATTCAAGTATGCAAGGGTGGGAAGAAAATATATTAAACTCAACGGATAAACTGGTGGGATTCCAAAAACAAATAACTTTATGGAAGAATAAAGCTCAGGAAAGCAATTTGGAAATGTTTCAGTCCCAAAAGATTTTAAGAAAACTGTTTATAAAATTGTTATTGACCTTTTGACAACATTAGAGGAGAGAATTATTCATAATTTTTTTAATTTAGGTATAAAAAATTTGATGGAGTTCGTAATCCATTTGTGTTAATAAACACTTCTGTCTTTGAATTAAGTTTGAATGAAGAGGAAGAACTAATAACTTCGCTTTCTAATAATCAAGATTTAATTTTAAAATATTTGAGAGAATTAATTAATGCATTTTGGATTAACATTAAATGCAATTATCGCATGATGGCCAAAAAAGCTTTAAAAATATTATTACAGTTTTCTACATCTTACTTGTGTGAGTTCGGATTTTCGTTATTAACCAACATAAAAGTGAATAAAGATCAAGACTGTTAAATGTAGATGACGATATGAGAATAGCATTGTCATTTTTACGACCAAATATAAGTGAAATTATCAAAAAACATCAAGCTCAAATTTCTCATTGAAAGTATTCTTATTATTAACTTGTAATTAATCCCTGAATAAAGGTACTGCTGTTTTTGTAGTACATAGTATTTTATTTTACATTCAAAATTATTATCATAACCTATTTTACACAGTGAAGGTAAGGTAATAGTGAAGGTATAGGTAAGTAAACAACTTTTAAACTTATCTTTTAACAATGTTCCTGGCTTCCTTTAAAGATAAATCTTGGAAAGATTTATCATACACTAGTTTGAAAAATAAACTGTATTGATACTTAGATTCTAAAGCTATCTGAGTAATTATTTTATAAATTTGTTGATCTTTTTATGTTCATATTCAATGAGATATTGTGTAATGATGTTCATTACATGAATGCTGAATCTTCATAAATGTTAAAAGGACATGAGAAAATTACATAATACTTATTAGTAAAGATAATTTGTGAATGTTAGTCTCAAGATTTTGATTTGCTGCATTGCTTAATAATAGCTCCATGTCTTTCTATTTTTATCTAATGAACCTGAAGTTTCATTACTTGCTGTTTATTTCTTTTCTCCTTCTACAGAAGTGCCTTGAATCATTATTAATGGATGAATCATGAACACTATTGTAACAGGATTTGTGGCTGAAATTTTTTTTATTATATATGTATATTTTATATTAGATATATTTTCTTAT
This sequence comes from Stegodyphus mimosarum, assembly GCA_000611955.2. NCBI lineage: Eukaryota > Metazoa > Arthropoda > Arachnida > Araneae > Eresidae > Stegodyphus > Stegodyphus mimosarum. Next base: position 407,792 of record KK117096.1, on the reverse strand, counting down.
AGATGCTTCGAGAACCAGCAGCTTTTGGGACTGCTGTTGAAGCTTTGTTTGCTGCAAAAAAACAAGCCATTATTGCTGGTTCTGTTGCGGCTGGAGAACACATTTGTTTTGTTGGTAGTGGTAGAGAAGAAGAAGATCAATATGTGCACATGGTTGTTGCCAGTTTTTTACAGAAACATCAGCGATTTGTCAGTTTGGCTCATGGGGGCTATACTGGTATGAATTCTAAATATTAAGAGTATATGTTTTAAGTATTCTGGAACATTTCAGATTCACTATTATTTGGTATATGAACTAAAAATAATCTAATTTCCCTCCTTTTTTGCTCTTATGTATTAGTTCTGCAGGCTTTTTTTCCCTTTTTAATTTTCTTCATAAGTAATGTGATAATTAGCCTAATTTTACCTGAAAATGATATATTAGGAAAAAAATTAATTTTGTGTTTTGGAGTCAGCAATTTTTGGTCCCTGAATGTATTTGAAATATGAACATATTGCTAAATTTTTTAAAGCTTTGATTTGAGAATGGCAATATAAAGACAATTTATCAAAATATATTTATTAGAAATTTATTCATGATATATATATTTGCCTTCAGTTATGTAGTAAATTATGATTAGATATTCTTAAAGCAACTGAATAATGTGGTTGCCACTAAGTTGTTGAATGTGCCTGAGGACAATATTATAGTAGAAAATGCAATTCTGTAGAGAGTATTAATCTTTTTTAAGCAGGACGCATGAAAAAGCAACATTACTAATGGAATATAAATAAGAAAATTTCCCCACTGAAGTAATGAGGAATTATAGGAACCTTTCCATGCATGCTCTCATAAGATATAATGCTTACAGGGTTTCACTAAAATGTCTGAAACCTGCCATGAGAAAGAGGTAATGCCAAAATGTCCTTACTACTTTATAGGTGGATTTATGTACTTTTAATATATTGCCTTAGTTTCTTGGACATATTTCAAGATGCAGATATATATATATGTTCTTACAGATATCACAAAAAGTATTCTAGGCGATATATAAGCCTTGCTGATGAGAGTGTTAATATATATAGCTAGCAACTGCAGATTGTGGCTTGATTCTTGATTAGGGAGCAATTAATTTTCTCAGTTTGATGTCTCCCCCCCTCGGGGAAAATAAACTAATAGAACCTAACAATACTGTGGCATTTGTATTAACATCCTGATGGACATACAGTGAGAAAGCTATCACCTTCTAGATTTGCTTGATTGGATCTCATCTTCTCACTAACTTCCTTTGTGTGGTAGTGATGAAGGGGTGGCAGAATGTAAGGAATCATGACATTTTTTCTGTGCAAGCTGTTTTTGTAGCACATCCATCTAACAAATTCATAGTTTGTTTGTCATCAAGGTTGCAATTGATTTTTCATGTTTTCTGCTTCTCTGCAAAACTTCATTATCTACTAATATGAAACTGTAGTAAAAAGTGTATTGATCTTTACTATCATTCAGCTATTATCATTAATCCCTTCCATCACCTAAGTTATATTGCAATTTTGCATTATTTCCATATCAGATATGTTGAAAATTTTGTCTTAAAAAAAAAACAGATTGTCATGATGTTTTACCAATTACAACAGTGTTTGTAATTTCTAACTGCATCTTGTGTGTTCAGTTTTATTTAATTCTGAATTGTGCAGCTTCATTTACTGATTTGATCATAATTGTAGATTCTTTCCAATTACTTATGAAAAGTTACTTGAAAAATAACCTCATATCCTGCATGGAAGATAAACAGTATACAGTCAAGAGAACCTCTGGATATAACGAGCGAATGCAAACCTCTGGATAAAACGAACGAATATGTTGATCCTGTCCAATTTCCTATAGACTAATGTTATTTTATATGGTTGTGGTGAAATTTCAAATATATAAAAATTGAAATTTCTGTGTTTTTTTTTTTTTTTAAAGTATTCTTCAGACTTTTCTCAGAATTTCTCAGTCTTTATCTGGAAAATTAGTAACACTCAAATTTATCTTTTTTAAGGTGTCAGAGTAATAAAAAATACCTTTAGGTCATTTTTCTTTTATTCTCCACTCCCATCTTTCTCTGTGTTATAGATAAAAGGCTAAGTGAAGCAGATGTAGCACTGAACTCTTGAAAAACCAGGACATACAGTAACCATACCTTAAGACATCCTGCTGTATCACATTTTGAGCCAAAGAACTATTTATTTATTGAGACAAAGGTCTTGCATCTTTCTTTGATTGAGTTTTCAGATAGCACTCTGTTTAAGGATGATGCTTATTCATAACTGTGAATGGTATTGTAGATGGAAATGTGTAATTTTAAAGACAAGTCTAAACCATGAACTTTATGCTAAAAATTTTTTGTTTAAAATTATAAACATATCATAAAATTTGGGGGGGGGGGTAGAAAGGAAAAGAAAAATAATATTTAACAATTGCATGTAGTAATAAGTAACTTTTATTTTACATTTATTTATTTTTTAACGAAAGTTATTAACAATTTTGAGAGATGTGACGAAGCTAATCACTCTTCCTGTGTGATTCATCAATCAATTTTTACAGTATTTTGTAAGATGATGCATTTTTTCCTTTGTATCCAATGGATATAGTGAAGCATCAGATATAGTGAACCAAATTTTTAGTTCCTTGAAGTTCTTTATAGTGGTGTTTGATTGTAATAATATTTTTTAGAGTGCTTAGTTACTACTGCATTACTGTAAGAGGTTGCAGGTGTTGAGTTGTGCTGTCATTAGACTTGGAGATTTCTGCTTGCTTTTTTTCCCCTTGGTTTTTCTTTCTTTTTAAAAAATACTTTTTACCTCATTTCAGTTAATTTCTAATAGTGATTTTTTTTTTCTGTCATTATATTTCTTTTCAGGGCCTGAATTTGTGTTCCTAGCAGATTTTCAGTCTTAAGTGCAATCAACATTTCCATTCAAATTGCTTTATGTTGTCATGCAGCATAGAGCTGATATTCTTGTTAAAATATTAAGTTGGCAGGAATTTAGTTCTTTATAGTGAAATTTTAATAAATTAAGGTGTTTTGATTTTCATTGAAATTTGAATGTGATAAAGATGTTCAATGATAATAATTAACTTAAAATTTAGTCTTTATTTATTTATTAATGTATTTGTTTGTGTTTTTAGCTTTACATAAAATTATTCCGTCCAGTGAGATCAATACAGTTTTCGCCTCTCATTGTTCAAAAAGTTGCTTAGTTTGTCTATCCTGTAATACAGTTAATGGAGATTCTAGTGAAAAAGATATTTCAATTTTTGACCAGGTAATGCAGGCTTTAATTAAATTTAGCAACTGTATTTAATTGTGTGTTATGAGATGAAGTGTGTGTTTCTTTATGTATATATAATAACAACAATAATAAAGTTTTATTATTATTTGTATGTGTTTAAGAATATCTTTAAAGGTTTTAATTTTAATAAATTGCCGAACTAGATTTTAGACCCAATAAAAGATTCATGGGTGTTATGCTGTTTTAATTACATTTTATGGTATAGAATTTAGAAGTGCCAGCAGTCCTCTTAATGCAGCATAGTGCACATGTTATTTTAACATTTTAAAACCATTTAGTTGTGTGGTCTTTATTTTCCTATTTAATCTTGTTTTATGCACAGATTGGATATTTATTCCTTTATAATAAGCAAATCAGTTACTTAGTGGGTATAATTACAATTCATGATACATGTTTTTTGTATTATTTGTTGCTGAAATTTGATAGATTCACTTTTATTCAGTTCCCATTTCCTGATAGGTCCTTAATTTTTTTCATTAATGGTCCTTAAAAGTACTTAATTTCCATGTGCAGAAATGTGTACAAACCCTGTCATATCATTTGCACTGTGAAGTTTAGTTAGACAAAGCTAGAATTAGGAAGAAACCCATAAATACAAATTAGCTTGGAATCCACTGATCAGGCCATACTGCAGTAAAGAGCTCCATTTGATCTCTCACATATCTGAATGGCCATTCTCCTAAAGAAGCAACAAACCAAATCCCCAGTGAAACAAACAACCAAAAAAACCTGATGAGAATTCAGCCCACAGCAAAGTGAGGAGAACAAGAGAAGCTGGCATACCATTCAGTTTGAAACTCATGACTAGAACAAGTTATGTATAACAGCTTGGAATGTTACAGGGCTTTCAATGTAGTTATATTTATTAATTTTGATTTTAAAACCGTGTGACCCAATTTGTGTTCAAGACAAAAAAGTAATATTTCTGTTAGTTAACCCCTCGAGGACCATCGCAGGGAGAACGAAGTGCAGCCATGAGACCGAACCCCGTAAAATGGAAAGTCGCCACCAACCCATGAAATTTCAGCAATTAAGCCAAATTTAACAAAAAAATTCATATAAAATCAACATTTTAATATAATGACCTCAATTTTTGAAGTCATGAATTTAATATGCTAATTTTTAATATGTATTAATGTAAAGAATATTACATGAATAGAAATAAATGAAACATGTGAAATACTAAAACTGTAACTATGCACATGAAAAAAACACTATACATATAAAAAAATTATGAATATGAAATTTAAAAGAAAATTAAGCAATAATTATCTGTAGGTATTTAAATTCCTATTTAATTCTGCTGTGTGTGGAATAACTCAATGAGGACTGTCACATGACAAGGATGGGTTTTCTCTGAGAAATGCCAAAAGAGTAAGACTCATCATGCATCGGGAAAGCCTATGTCTTTCTCGTACTGTAATAATGCTGTAATGTTACTTGTTAATTAACCAAGAAAGCCTATGTTAAGTTTTAAAATAAGTATAGAATAAGGACAACTGATCTGAGTTTTTCCATAAAAGAAGTTCGGCAGCTTTACACCTGCTATAGTCAGCTAGATGCATTTTCCCATATTCTCCTAACAAAAAAAGAATATAACATAAGTATAAGCATTGAGCTGGATGCCCTTCCCCACATTCTAATAATAAAAAAAAGCAAGGAACAAAAATGAAAACAACAACAAAGGGGGGGGGAATAAAATTACTAATGAAATAAACAAAAAGGGGGGGTCCTTTATCTTAAAGAGCTGTGATTCACAGTTTGTTTATACCAATAAATATATCAAAACCAGAATCACAGAACAAAAATTGATGCTCATATATGAAGGTGAAAAGCCATATGACTTAACTGATGTGAAAACCGTAACCATTTATCGCAAGCTACTGGCATTTAAAAATTCAAATACATCGTTCTGTGTCCAAATTATGCACATGCAACACTGGGCTGAAGAGATTGACTGGATCTCTTTGCGTAGAAGAGACGCTGGGCTGGTAAGAGTGGAAATTGTTGCACCACGCTTACAGGATATTGATCATGAACGGGTGTTAATCTGTGTGCTATATTGGTTATATGTTAAGTATTGCAAAAAGACTTAATTTTTGAAAATAAATATCATTATGCTTGGATAATTAATTGTTTGGCTTTTGTAAGGTCAAGATTTTTTAAATCAGCTCACTTAAAATTATTTAGGTATTCATGTTGATTTAGAACATTTCAAGTTCTTGATTCATAAGACTGCATTCAAAATTAGTATATTGTTTGGTCATACTGTCTAGTGACTGGCTTTGAACCCTTTTTTTATGTTATTGTCCAATAACTATCCTAAAATTTTTATTATGTGATATTTCAAATCAAATTTTAATTCATTTTATTATCCATAAAATATTCACTGATATTATTAATGGTAAATCTTTTAATATTGGCATTAGAAATTTTTTTTGTTTTGATGCATTTGTCTTTTTATGCGTTTTATGAATTCTCAAAAGAGGTCATGAGAAAGCGGTATTTTCTTTAAAATGTTCCTGTCACTTTGTATCTGGATTCCTTTCTTTCTCTTATTTTATTAATTAGAACTCTTGCCAAGGTGTGCATAAGTGGCTATTTGAAGATTATTGGTGTAAATATGTTTGAATATAAATATGCTTATTATAGAATTTTGCCTTACATATGCCTTACATATGTTATAGAATTTTTTTTTATTTTACATTTATATATAAATATATATAAATATATATGTAATATATAAATATATATAGAATATATAAATATATATGTAAAATAAAAAATATGTAAGGCAAAATTCTAACTTTAATTTTGCAATAGTCCCTTCCCCATTCTGTCCTAAGAATAACAAATGTATGTAATAAACCTATCTAAATTATATCATTTCAAAAATAATGCCTATCATAATGTTCTTGAATAATGATAATGATGTCAGCTTTAACATAAATGCTTTAGCCAATAATAATTTTAGGAAATAATTATTAACCTATAGAAGTTAAATCCAAACAGTAACTATATCATTCTGAATGAAGATTTCATCTTGAATGCGAGACAATTTATTCTCTGCTTAATATGCTATTAGCCTTTTGCTCTGTCTGTTTTCAAATGTATTTCAGAATTCTAATGGTACTGATGTAATTAATGAAGAACATATGCTTACTGTGCTAATTTATCTGTGTTGACTTATTAAAACGTTTGTCAACGATAATACAAAATGTTAAAATCAGACATGACTGCAGGCTTCTTCTTTATACTAGAAACTCCAACATTCCAAATTATTTCATTTATGTGTGTGTGTGTGTGTGTGTGTGTGTATGTGTGTGTGTGTGAGGGGAGATGGCTTCATCATTTGGAGGGTTAATTATACTGTGTAATTATGTCTAGTGATATATGTTTTGTTTAGCATATCTGTTTTCAAAGTGAAGCTAATCAGGTGCTCTAAATATTATAAAAATGATTGACTTTAGTCGTACTTTGTTCTGTTTCATTATAGTTAGCAAGAACTGTGAAAAGTAGGCTTGTAGAATACATTACAAATCCTCAGTCTGAGGAAGACAGGTGACTATGTTTTTATTTGTTTAGATTTTTATATTAGCTAAATATATTTGCCTATTTACAGTAGGTGTAAAGGAAGTCACAAATTACTTTGGTTAATAATTTGAAAACATAAAGTCTTAATAATTGTTAAAAATTATTTAAAATATGTTTCTATTTATATGTCCAATTCTGCAAGAAATATATTAGAAAATCTTTTGGAAATAGTGGTTTGAAAAATCTGGCAAATAAATCACTTAATATGTAAATATTTTTGTGTTTCTCATTTGTAACAGATTTTTGCTTATATTGTCAGGGTTTTTTGAAAGCACTGTGGTTAAAACATGTGTTAAATGCCTTTTGAGCTTTGACATTTACAAAATTTTTGGTGAATCAACATATCATAGAATCTTAATAGCAATATTTCCACACATAGTAAATCATTATGGGTTACTGTGATTGTTTTTAAATAATTATTCTTTAATTAATGAAAGATCTTGCAAAAAATTGCAAAATAATATGCATTTTTTAACAGGCATGTAAGTAGCAGCGATCGCCTTGGAAAACGCTATCGAGGGATGGCCCCAGTTTTTAGCATAGGAGATGATGAAGGTACACATCTGTTTTTTCATCTTTTCTGGAGGGGAAATCACAATGCAAATTAATATTTTGCTCAATTAATTACTGCTGTTATGTATGAATAATTAGCAACTGAGGACTAAAATCTATATAGTGAAGTGGTATACATGAAGAAATAAGGGAAGTGAGAGAAAAATAAGCAGAATGAAATAATACTCGTAACTTCTAATTGTGAGGTAAATATTGACTTGAATTCATTTATTAAGCTTCATTTGAAAATTTTAAACTGTTTTAAAAAGACTTTTTTGCCATGTTGAGGCCAATATATACCTGTGTTTGAAGAGATATTGCTGACCAATTTGTAGAGTTTTAATTGATTAGAAAACGAACCCTAACATATATGAAGCAAATTATTGCTATGCCTGAAACAATGACAAAGTCATGATATGGTTAAAAATAACCTTTTTTTTTTTTTAAACAAAATTTAGAACACGAAGGCACTTTCTTTTGCTACAATATAAGCCACAGTTCATGGTGATGCAACTGAATAGAACAATCAAATTTAAGTTAAATGTGGAACAGTAGTCAGAGAGTACACAGTTAATTATTATACTAAAAGTTCGTTCTTTGCTTTACTGGAGCATCACCATTTAAGTGTTGGCAGTGATAGAAAGTAAAGCCGAATAATTGCAGCCATCAGAGCTGGCAGGAGACTGATAAATAGTGTGCACGTGATGCCAGAAACATGCTCTGTCTTAAAACCCAAAGACCTGAGCTCAAATAGTAGCTACTGATTTGCATTCTGGTTAGGAGTACGGAAAGGAGAAGTTATAGTGAAGGCTGAAATTGTAAATAAGTGGTTAATTAACATAAAATTCCTTACATTTCTCACTACCAGAAATTAAGTAATCGCAATGAAGGTCTTTAATGACCTTGCTAATATTTTAAATTCTAAACTTTCAAAATGAGCCAACTGTTGCAAAACATGAAGTTAAATTCCAAAACTAAATTAAAATTTTTATAGAAGTTTTGCTTTTGTTGTACTGAACTCTATATCACCTCAATTTAATTCATATTCTTTAGCAGGCACATATTTATTATAGGTATACATATGAACTTGCCATTTACAAAAAAAAAAAAAAAAAAATCTTTTGAACTTTTTGTTTCCTTTGAACTCAGTTTCTCACCTCTGCTCTCTGGCATTGCAGTGTATGCAAATGAGCATGGAAATGTGTAAAGTTTCCAACAAACTACCCGCTAACCGAAATTCTTCATCTTAATAGCTTAGACACTAGACTTCAACGACATTCTATTTCAAGACTGTACCTAATTTTCTAAGCTTAATTTTCATTATATCATATGTGTTGGCTGGAGACTAGCTTATACTTTGTCATACACAGTATCTGAACCCTTAACTTTTACAAAGCAGTGAACAGAACACTTTATAGGGTCTCACCTTTTTTGGGAGGATATACTAAGTTGAGACTCTGAAAGAACTCAGGGAATTACTGCTAGGTCTTGTTCATGAAACAGAAAACAAAAGAAGGCTGTAAAAGACCATTTTCACAAGGCACTTCTTGTGCTTGCAAAACAAGCCAGCTTTTATGGTGTAACTCAGAAGCTAGAATTTCAAATTAAACTAAGTTAAGCCATAATATAGGCAAAAGCTATGCAGAAATGAATAACAAGCAAGTTGGCTCGAACCTATACCGACGTGACAAGCACTATTGGCAAGGATAATGCAACACTGGAGAGAGATTGATCATAGAATTTCAACAAGGAGCATGACATTCAGTAGGTGGAACACACTCTGACTAAACAATCTAAAAGCTTCCTTTAAATGCTATATCTTTCTACCTCATCTGAATACATGCAAACTAAAATTAACATTCTGCAGGAAAATGGAAAGGGAGAATAAAGTAAAGATATTTAACATAAAATAACTGGTTAGATAAAATACATAAATACCTTACAACTTTTACAAAACAGTTAACAAATGTACTTCATAAAAAAATTAAAATTCATTTATATTGAAAATATTACTCAGTTTGAGATTTACATCACAATGTCTATAAGCTGTTAATATCTGTTCTGCAAATGTGCCAAAATTTTCTTAATTTCTTCTGTTGGGCTAAAATCACAGTATCATGTTTATACCAAAGACTAAAAATCCTTCAAGATAAATGCATAATTAAATTCAAAATATGCTGACCACAAAATTTAACATACTTAGCAATTGTTGCACGAAGACATAAAACTGTTGCATCAGCCGAAGAAAGTAATTTCAATTACCTTTATTTCTTTGGATCTTTGTCTATTCGTTTTCTTAAAAATTCTGCTGGGAAGGGAAAGTACTTGTATGATGAATCCATAGTTTCTGCCTAGACCATTGATTTCCTTGTTCAGTAATTGGTATTTGGTACTCCTGGGCCTTGTCCCTTATTCGTCTGTATTTCCTCTAGGCCTGTGAGAATTCTGGTGTAGCCGGCCGCTTTCTTGTTACTTAATGGGCCATCGAAAACCACCTTTGGTTTGCCTGGAACTTCAGCTGTTGGCCTGGCTCGTCATCCATCGGTTGCTTGCCATGCAAATTCTGGCTTTGTTACCCTGACCACTTCCCATCGTTATAAGCCTCTCTAGTAACTGAGCTTTTTGGTCGTTGGCTTCCCTACAGTCATTCATAATCACTCGCTTGGTTGCCACATTTGTGGGATCTTTCTACTTTTCTTTGCCTTTTGAAAAAGTTTCTTTTCTGTCTGTCCCCCTCCCAAATAGTCCGTAGATTTGCTTTTTTTGGTCGTGTCGAACTTCAATTTTTTCTTCTGTTTTTCCCATTTCTGCCCTCTTTTCTTTCTTTCTTTTCTTTTCTATTCTTTTTTTTTTTGGCAGACCTTGTACTCGAGGTGTTGATGGTGTATCTGCCACATTTCTAGATGACTCTTCATTGTTCATATTTCATGATTAGCGTAAAACCTCTTGTAGCAATAGCATATCAGCTTGCTCATACTAGCGCTTGATCTGATCAGTGCTGGCCTTGCTCACCCTTTCAACCTTTCAGAAATACTGCTGTTTCCATTATTCACTAAATTAAAATTTTGAAATTATTACAAAACTTCCCCACCTTTCCTTCTGGTGCACGTGAAAGAGAATTTTAATTTTCAAAACTCTTGTCTAAACTTAGACTCAACTTCCTACCATTTCTTGTCATTTTAAAATGTTTGTTTGGCCCTGGCTATGTCTGAATTTCTAAGTGCCTTATTCCCTATTTTCTGAATGTTTGCATCTTAAATTCCACGGACCTCTTCTGAACAAAAAAAGTTTATGTAGAAGCATTTCTCCAAAGAAATAATTTTTAAGCCATTGTCTTCCCAGTAGTCCTCAAGGTTTAGTTGTCCTCAAGGCAAATGAGAGTTTGTTGCCTCAGTCATCCCAACATTGGTAATAATTTTTTCCATAGCAGCAAATAATTTAAACTATCTTTATATTCACTCACATTGCAGTATTTGACTGTAGTCTGCAGTATTCGACTGTGTTGGTTGAGTAACCCTAACAGAAGTGATTATCGCTATGTCTGTAACAACGACAAAGTTGTTAGAAGGTTAAAAATAACTTTTGTATTTAAACAGAATTTAGAACACAAAGGCATTGTTGTGTGTGTATAATATAAGCCAAAACTCACGGTGATGCAACTAAATAGAACAGTCAAATTTCAGTTAAACATGAAACAGTAGGCAAAGACTTACATAATTAATTACTATAGTAGAAGCTGGTGTACTACTCTACTGGAGCATCAGGATTTAAGCGATAGAATGCAAAACCAAATAATTACAGCTATCGGAGCTGGCAGAGAACTAACAAGTAGCGTGTACGCGATGCCAGAAACAAGCTGTGTCATAGAATCCCAAAACCTCAGTTTAAATACTGGTTGCTCATTTGTGTTCTGGTGAGGAACATGGAAGGAGAAGTTATAATAAAGGCCGGATTACAAATAACTTATTAGGTAGCATAAAATTTCTAACAAGTTTTATTGCAAAATTTTATACAATTTATATGTTGTGGAATAAAATGTGTTTTAAAAAGGAAATACTTTGTGTAACGAATTTGTTTTTTGGAGAAAAATACTGAATGTTTGCAGAGCAATGTAAGGAATTACTCATGTTTATATTTGTTGTTACATTTTGATAAACTTTTAGCTTGAAATGTTTTCAGTGTATTCATTCATTTAGATCCTGACAGATTTTCTGAATCAGAAGAAGAATCATTCGAGGAAGTTAACATTCAGACATGGCTAAACAAGCCTGGAGTTATTGGTACATTTGTTTGTGAAGAAATTAAAGATATGGAAACAAGATATCCAGGGTATTTATTAAAAAGAATTTTTTACATATTTTATCATTTATTAAAAATGTGCAATACATTAGTTATCAGTCCTATTACTAGAATTAATATGCACTTTATTCTCTTTTAGGCATCTGATTGTTACAGAATCACATCTATATATTCTAAGAACTAATAAACAGAAGAAAGGATATGCACATATAGTTACAACTCGTCTCCTTTCATCTATTGTTAAAATCACTAGCAAGAGAAAATATCCTGAGTGGATTACTTTTGCATATGGTTTGTAGCATTACTAATAGCATAAGTTATATTTTTTGTTATTAATCTTATGAAGCCTGCCACCGCTCTCAGAATCTAACCTTGAAAGAAAGTTTCTCCAATCTTTCTCCCTAACATTTTTCTTTTATTCGCATGTGTGGAAAATATGTGTCTTCTTTCTTGGGTATATTTTTACTTTATATTATGTTTTTTTTTTTTTTTTAAATCTCAGTTGTTATTTTTAGACATTTTGTTTAAGTATAACAGTTTCATGGTTGAATTGCATTTTTTCAAATTATTTTGTTTTTTCATTTGGAATGCGAACTTTATGCATATTTATTCATATAAATTTTTAAAAAATTTTATTTTATTTATTTGAATTGCATTTCTTTTGAAAGAATACTTTGTGGCTGAGTATTTATCACAATGCCTTTGAAAACTGCATACTACATTAAAAAAGGAAATACCTTTAATATAATAGAGTTAAGCACATTAACACGTCTTTCAATGAGCTTTCAGAAAAAAATGCATAAAAGAGAAATGATATGTAATTGACATTCTGATTTAGAGTGCGTTGCCTACACACAGTTTTCCACTGCTTTACACAGTTTTAGCATTTAATTATTGATTGATCATTTGGCATATCCATTTTTACACTCAGCTTTTAAGGAAATTATGTTTGTTTTCTTGTTCTATCAATAGATGGCGCCAGTAGCTCAATTTCTTTCCAGTCATTCTTATCACCATATTCTATCTGGTTTGTTTGCATTTAGGCAACTGGAGCAGATGGTTCTGTTTTTAAACCATCAAAACTAGTCCTGCAAAATTTTACAAACATTATGCTGATTCTTATTGTTTAACTTTTCCAATAATCATTATTCAGCATGTTATTTTAACTTAAATACACATATTTCTTTAGATAAATTCTTGAATTTTCAACAAATTCAGCTGAGACATGTTTGGATTTTCCATTTATGATAGACGATGCCATTTTATGATATAATTAAAATTTATACAGCTATTCAGTTTAAAAAAAGTCACTTTTCATAGTCACTTGCAGTATTATATCTTGTCCTTTAGCATAGGTCAATATGTTGGAATATTTGATGTACAGCACCAAGTGAAAAACTTTAACAAAGTATAGTTTGAATGTTCAGATATTTTCACCTCGAATATGCAGCTTCTTTGAAGCAGGTTTACTGAAAACTTTTATTTTTACTTTTCTTCTTTCAGAAACATTTGTTTTTAGTGTTGATACAAGAATATTCAGTTTTTTTTTTTTTTTTAGAGCTATATTCCCATAAATTCTGTATTCTTATCAAATTTTCTGAAAACTTTAGTTATATCTTTCAGGGAGACCACTTTTCATTTTTTATATATTTTAGCTGAAAATTAAGTTTACAGTAAAACTCAGAGAACAAATATTTGAGTTAAAACATGCTTACCAAATGATGGAGGAATAGAGCATCTCCCAAACTTTCTGGTCAACAGAATCCAATATTTATTCTCTGCCATCAAGTGATCCAATGTTATGTTAGTTTGAAATATTCTAAATCAGATAATTTTGACAATTTAGACCAGTAACTGACATACTAAAGAGCATACTTTTAAAAATAATTTGTAATAATATGAGGAAAAAACTAGCTGTTTCAAGCATTCTTTATAACAGTTAATATAAAAATCTTTACTTCACATGTTCTTACAAAAAAAGATGGGATATGACTAAAAGTGTCAAATGCTTAAACCTTAGATTATTTTGTTAAATACTTAATTAGAAACTATCCAAAAATCTGAATGAAAGAATAAAGCTATATATAAATTTAACATACATTCTAAATAGCACTTTTGAGGCATGAAAAATGCAAGTTGAATTTTGTCAGTTTGCCAAGTAAAGTGAGAGATTCTCTCCCCCTTTTTTTATTCATGTACCTTTGCAATGTAATTTAGATGATAATGTTTAGAATTCAACATCATAGCACTAGTGATACAAAATGCAACATCCCATAGTTTTAAATTGTGCAGAGAGAAACACGATTAGCCTTTGTTTTAATTATGTGATAAATTTTAGAATTTATAATTATGACCAAATTTGGAAACAATAACAAGTTTATATAAACTTTGTTGCAAAACGTAAAAAAATTACTGAACAGCAAATTCTTTACCTTAGTAGATGTTGAACTAAATAGTATTTATTTTTTTATTAATATAATCTTAACCATGTTGTTTGTGATAATTTTTAGAAATCTTTTTATATTTTATTTGATATGTATGATTAAATTAAATTTAATATGGTCATTTTTTTAAGTGTAAATCAAATTCCAGTAACCTTTTAAGAAAATGTTTGTTACTGTATAAGAGTTCTGCAAAAGGTTTTCTATAATATTTTTCATACTTGCAGCAAATATATTTTGTAAACTGCAGGTACTGTCTCATGTTATTAAATAAATTAATGCCTGTGATTAAAGATAAAATTTGTAAACAAAATTATTTGTCAAAAAATATTAAAACATCTATAACATATTCATAATTTTTTTTAACATTTTATGAAGCAATTCATTCTAATTACAGTTTTTTTTTTTTTAAATTCATGTTAGTCAATTTTGAAAATATTGAGACCAATGCTTAAAGTGGGTGAAAATAGCAATATATCTGTGATTTCATTCAACTATATTACTTTTCAATATGTTTAAAGTATTTTTTTAAATCATTAGAATGAGAATTTATCTTTAAATATATGAATTTTCTTACAGGGCATTCTGTAGATGGTGAGATTGTTATAGATTCTCGTGACCATCTTCTGATTCCAAAGGCAGGAGATGCTACTAGAATGATCAAGTATCATATTTATGGAATGGGAGACAATTTACCTAAAAGATAGCCATAATTTTCTTGTATGGCTTGTATTATATGTTACATAAATAAAATTATTCATCTTTCAAGTGAAATAATTATTTTTAGTCATCTGAAATAAAAAGTAAAAAATTTTAAAGCTGTGATTTATTGAAAATGAAATAATTGAATTTGTTAAAATGGGAAAAGAGTTTCAGAAAGTAAGTGATCACAATCTAGAAGTGATTGCAGTTAGTTCTGGTGTGATGTGTTGTTTATCTCTGATACACACTGACAATATAAATGTATGAATTTTGTGTAAACAGAGTTGAGAGGATCAAACTGGATTTTTTTTCCTGAATAAATGCAGAAATTTGATCTAAAAAGTTTACCTAGGTTATTTTGGGAATTTTGTATGCATCAGAATTTTCTCAAGTGCCGTTTGGAAAATAATTCTCTATATCTTAACAAACATAATAATTAATTATGTATTGCACAGACACATTGTATTTAGTCTGCAAATAGTATAAATTTATGAATAACTCTTGAAATAAAATCATTGCTTAAAATAAGAGGCAAAACCGTTCATAATAGTAAAAATGTACTGCTATTTAACTAGTTGATGTTTGGTAATTAGTGCATGCTTTAAAATTTAAAAATGCTGTGCAATTTTTAAAGGAAGAAATAATCTTGGACTTCCTTGTGTTATAGTCTATCCAATAAAGTCAAATAGAATTAAAACCTTATATAGAGTTTCAAGAAGTACAAAATTTTTCCATTTCCTTTTCTCATGGAAATCTGTTTTGGTGGTAATTCTTATTAGTCTTTCAGTGCCAAATCTGCATGGAATCTCATGTCAAATTAATAGTCATAGATTGAGCTTACAATTTTATTATTTGAAGAGTTATCATTGTTTCACTATGTTGCTTGTATATTGTTTTATTTAATTCTGAGTTACATTTACAAAATTGTAAAGCTGTCTTTTATTATGCATCGCTTTAGATATTTCATACACTAATATTTTTTTTTCTGATAGGTGCAGTGAACTGTATGAATTACCATACTATAAACTAATGTTAATTATTTAAATGTTTCTGTGTTTAAAAAATATCACATACTTGTCTCTAGACATGGTCAAATGCTTAATCTATAACTAAGTGTACAATGTTAGGGACATCTTTTACTAATTACAGTAAATGTGAAAATGTTTATTAGATACAATCTGAATAACCCAACTAGAAAAATAAAAATTGCTAAGAGATATGTATATATATAGTATACTTTTTTTTTTTCTAAATCTCTGAATTCATTATACTAATTTGATGTGCAGTGTACTTTTAAATTTAAATTGTCAATTTACTAGCCCATAGAATTAAAGGTACCTTTCAATACTGAGAGTAGCTCTTCGAATTGGCAGTTTATATGATTTTTTAATGTTGTGGCAGCTTAATATAATGTGATACAAAAAGTGTACAGATTAGTTCCACATGTGGCATTTCTGATGTCAGTATTATACATTAATATATTCCATGGAAAAGTCTGCAACTTTATTTAATTTTAAAAGCCACCTTCTGAACCTCTTTTTTTTATTACATATGAGAGTTGCACATAACTTCCTTATTCTTATTAGTAGCCTAAAATTTGTGTCTTAAAAAATAATTAAAAGTGAGAAATAATTTATAAGTGCTTATTATATCATATGTATGTGCACTAGTTCATGTGAACAAATTAAGTTGCAATATTTAGAAACTTTTTTGGGGGAAGTGGGGATGTTATGTGTATATGATCTTTTGCAATAAAAAAGGAAGTAATGAAATCTGCATATATGCAATTTCTTTATAACTAATAAATAATATGCCATTTCAGGCAAACAATTATACAGCAGCACAAAATGTTTTTTCAAATATAACTTAAGGTTACTGCATATAGTAATTATATTAAAAGTAATTAGTTTAGTATAAAATATTTTGAATAATAATGGTATATTTCCAGAAATCATGAAATAGAAAATTTGTGGTGCTTAATGTATTATCCTTGTTTATCCTTGTTTCATTAGTGATATAGATGAGATTACTTTCTTATGAGCCAAACTTCTGATTTGTAAAAATAGAACACAAAAAATTTGTTGTCTTTAAACTGTAGGTATCATTTAGGTATATAAAAATTCATCAAATGAGTTAGTTATGTACTATTAAATAATACTTTTGGATTGATTAATATGTTGTACATTATGAATTATTTTTACATCATACCTAAATTAAGGCTATGCATCATATGTTGTAGGACTGTGCTACAGTATATATTGCAAGACTATTCAATATCTTAAATTATGAGAATGGATTATGCAACATCATATATTATCGGACTACATTACAGTATATATTACAAGATAATAGATTTATTTACATAATACCATTTAAAAATATTTATGTATTTATAAATTCCACAGTATTTGATTTAAATATTTAAAAAATGTATGGCAACTGTTTTAATCTCAGGCCATAATTTATATTATGTATTTGAAATCAGTAAGCAGTCTGATGGATGTTAGTAATTGTCCTGCTAATGTTGCATTTTCTAATATTTTGATATTTAAAATTTGAGTTGGTGTAAAAATTGATTTTTCAGAATACTGCTGTAATTATCATTTCTTTTATACTCATGAATTTACTGCGTTGTTTTAGTAACTTTGGACTTTTTACAATTTGGAAATTTTGTAGCTCATCAAACATATAATAATGTAAAATTAGTGGTTTCTGTGAAATGTTAACATGTAAGAAGAGGGGTGGTGAAAGTTATGTACTGAATATGTATGTACCTTATTTTGAAAAATGGGTCTTCTTTTGTAAAACTATTGCAAAAGTGAAAGTTACAATAGGCAAGATTTTAAAGATGTATAAGATGGGTTAGTATAGAGGCATTTTATGCATATTTTAATGCATGCTTTGATTTTCATAATAAATTTGCATTTTCTTTTTGATACTTTCCCCACCTTTCCTTCCTTCCTTTTTTTGGGGGGGGGAGGTTCTGGTGGTTATTGATAATCAAATAATTCATGTGATTATAAAGACATATATAGCTAGACATTTTGAGCAATGGTTTTAACTTAAGCTGTATTAGGACAACAGTTATAATTTTAGATCCTTGTGCACAATAGAGTGATCAATTCAGATATTAAGAAAACTATTTTTATTTAACTCATTTTTGTGCATAGCAGTACACAAAGTAAAGGTAAAATCAGTTTTAAAAATAGTTAGGAAATTGATATAGAAATTGTAAATTCCAAACTCTACATTTGGTAGTGATCTAATGTGGTGTATGAACCTAGGTATTACTGCACAGTAAAACTGTATCTTATTCCATAACTTATATTTAAAAAAAAATTCTTTTTTAATATCATAAAAATTAAATTTTATGACAAATCCTTTTTCCATAAATCTTTCAGCATTTTTTACATGAGTAATTTGTTTTCTCCATCTTGTATTTTTATTTCCAGAGCATAATAATTTTTTTTTCATTTCTTTCCATATGCAATAATACCAACACATTATGTCTAATTTTACTTAATGAAAATATGTTTTCCTAAGCCGTGTTCCGTAGCTCCCATCGATGTTGTTGCCTTTCATTTTGAAAATGCTCTGATCTAAAATAGAGCTGTAGTCTACAAATAAGAGTTTTTGGAGTATGGACATCCTCTTAAGTTATAGAATTATGCTAAAAAGAATAAGAAAATCTCCATGTTAACATTTTAATGTTAACATAAGTATTTTCTTTTTTAATAATTTTAACTTTTTTTAAAAATTTATTTTAAATGTTGTCATACAGTCATACCAGTTTTGTTTTTCTGATATGCTTCATGTATTTGTCCTAAATGTAAATATATTAGCACTGTTATTGTGCTGATGAAATAGCAAATGCAATTTTCTTTACTTGGATTTTGCCCACCGGCAACTGATTGGTCACTGGTCACTGAACACTTGTAATTCCAACTGGGTTGGATTCAAGGCAAACGGTTTGGTTGCAAGGGTATTTTTGTGGTTTTTCCCATGTGTAACGTGTATATGAACCAGTTCCCATAAAAAGTCCTTAATGAAGGCATCCCTCCCCTTAGGCTGATAGCCCTAGTATGCTTTGCCATAATCTACCAACCAAACTTTTAGTGTGACTTTGAATAGGAAAATACATTGCTGATGTTAGAAACATTTGTTTTTCATATGATCTGAAATTTTGGGACAGTTTTTATTTCCATTCCACCTAAAATTAAATTTATATGATTGCATCGTCTTTCTCTTAATTTGAAGTTTTCTCTAAGCCTTGTAATTGATATATATATATATATATATATATATCACAAGTATATAGGTACACTGTATTATGTATACAGGTATACTGTATCACATACAGGTCTGTATGTGTGTATGTACACACACGCACATACCGACATGGTGATGTGTGTACAGTCAGTATAGTTTGGAGATCACAGATCTGGAGAAACAGGCTTAAGAATCTTGTAAAGAATAATATGCATGCATGAGATACACTGAAAGTAAAAGTTGTATGAAAGCTCAATGTGACTTTTGTTAATTTTTTTGTTTCTAGCCGCAAATTTTGTTCTACTTCATCTAAATCTGATTCAGTATTACTTTGAGTATTTTTTGATTTCATCTCATTTTGTAAATGTGTAAGTTAATAACAGAAGCTGCAGTTACATTCTTAAAAAGACTTTTTTGGCGATTTAAATTTAACTAGGAAAAAAAAATCTTATTACTCAAGTTTAAATAAACTGTGGCTATTTTGAATTCACAGTCATATTCTGTATGTTAAAATATTCAGTAGGGATTTGTTCAACACATGAATGCAGTTTTTTTAATTGTATGTTATTTTGTTAGTATATGCTATTTTGTAAGCAGAAAAAATGTGAACTAAAAATTTTTTAATTAGGAAATTCTGTAATGCTTGTATTTACGTAGAGTTACAACTTAGTTCAAAATAGGAAATGCATTATTCAGTAGGGATTCGTTCAACGCATTAATGCAGTTTTGTTAATTTTGTGTTATTTTGTTAATTATGCTATTTTTTTAACAGAAAAAATGCAAACTAAAATTTTTTTAATTGGAAAATTCCATAATGTGTGTGTTTTTGTAGTTAACAACGTAGCTCAAAATGGGAAATGCATTTAAAGATGTAAGTTATTTTGAAATTTATTTTATAATATACAAACAGATATTTATAAGTTGTAAAATTAGTTATGTATGTATTATAATGTGTTCTAAATGTTATAATACAATGTACATTTGAAATTATTCAATGATGAGTAAACTGTCATATATGGTCAGAGCGCAACTTAACTTTATTGTTTCATTATGTTGTACCTGAATTGTAATTAATCTGATTTGTTTTAGACAGAATAAAATTATTTTTTGAAGATTTTATATACATATATATATATAGATATATATATTATTTTATCTTTTATTTATTAACCATATGCAAGCAGTTACTGAAATAGTTTGACGTCTTTTCTTTATAATTTATGTTCATTTATATTTTAATTCCCAATAAAGTTATTGAATTTAACAGAACAAGTAAAGTAAATGGCACTTTGTATAAGAAAAAATATTAGTAATAATTAGGTACAGACAGAACATTTACAAAGACAATGTAAACTTAAATAATTATTATGAAAGATAAAAGTTTATAAAATGCTTACAATATAGATACACAATGATGTTTATCGCAATGAATGTTTTGTATAACAAATGCATGTATGGGTAAAAATAAATGCCCTGCATTATAAAACATTAATATCTATACATATTGATATGTTCAGTGTAGAACTAAATTTGTTTTACGGAAGGCGCTGCTTAATATGATCACATATGTCCACAACTATCTGAGAAAAAATATCTTTCAAAATAGGTATGGAATGCAACTAATTTAATATAAATAGGCACTTTCACAGTATTTTTTGCTAGAAAGGTACAAAAATTTATTTATGTACTGTTCATGAGGTCTTTAATGCAAACATTAATTTATGAACTGTTCATAACCTGTCCAGAAATTGTTTGACTGATGCTGTGCCCCTATCTAAATATTCAGAGGTCATCACTGATTGGAAGAAAACATGCCAATGAAAAATTTAAAATTAGGTAAAAAAAACAATCTTAATTTGGCATAGATGTTTTCAGGGAATTTCCCTTCCCTCCCCCAAAGAAAAAAGGAAACTGCAGATTTTTTATTTTTTGCCTCCTTTTGTGTGATCACCTTCAGAATCAATAGAATTATTCAGATTTTACGTGAAACTAAAGCTGCTTTTTTACCTAATTTTGAAATATAACTGAAATCAAAACAAAACTAATTTCAGGCGAAATGAATTGCCTACATTTCTTTGTCACTTGGCAAATTAAAAATTTTATTTACCATATCTGGCAACTTTACTTCCGTTAAAAAAATTATTCTATAATATTTTGATCATATTAATTAAGTTGTTGGTCACAGTTAGTGAAGCATTCCCATATTTCATATACAAATGAGCGGGACCTAAGCAGTTCCATATGATAACATTAACCACAATTACATTAAGCAGCATGTTTTGTTATGCTAGTTGGGGTGAAGTTTAAGATATGTTGTCTGTTCTGCTAGTTGAAGTATATGAGTATAAATGCATATTTAACTTATTTCCCCTGCCCAATAGATGGTTTACTGTTTTATAATAAAGCAGCAAAGAATGTTTTCGTAATAAATGCTTTATGAAAGAAATATAAATTATCAAATGGTTGTAATTATCACCAGTATATATATATATATATATATTTATCGAATTTCATTAATACTTAACATAGATATTTTTTAACAATTTTTTTTCTAATAAAATAGAAAGATAAACAATTCTAGATATGAAGCTTTCCTTATTTTTCTTCTGAATTTATGTGCTTTCATTATCATGACATAGTTGATGGTGTATCAGCTGCAGTCTTCCTCTATCCATGCTACTATTTTTGAGTCCCAGCCAGGAAGAATATCTTCATCATGCAGAACCTGTAATGCAAGAAGAATACTGAAGAATTTAAAAATAATAGATCTGATGTGAACATCTCTGTTTAACAAGTATTTCAAATAGATTATCTCCACAGGATAGATTGTAACAATGTGCTATAATTTCTTTATCTCAGTCATGTAAAATCATGTGTTCAAATTTTCTAACTCCATATTAGTATTCCTTCTCTTTTCTTTTTTAATCAGAGTGAAAATTTATTTTTCTTTTTGTGGAAATTGAGATCATGAGAATGAAATGAATTAAATTTTCATAATTTTATTAACCTGAATATAACACCAATTCATTTATATGCAATCCTATATGTTTGAAGAGTTTTTATAAAGGAAAAAAAACATTAGATTTCCATATAAGATGGCCTTAGCTTTATGCTTAAAGAATAATTTCAGTAGTCTAAAATCATATTTGAAATAAAATTAAATCAATATAAGATTTAATTTTATTTCAGATATGATTTTTAGACTCAAGATAATAAGTTTAAACTAAGTGCAGGAAAAGAAGTGTATAATTTAATAAACCATATAGGGAAGTGATATGGTATCTACACCAGATTTTTTTAAGTATAGTGTTTTTAGAGCCTGATGAATCATTCATAATAATCTTATAAATACTGAGACATATGACACCGGAATGATTTTCAGAAGGGTATTTTTGAAGTAGAAATATCTTTAGTGTTGGACAAATACTATATTTATTTATTTTGGATTGTAGAATTTAGTAATGAAGAATTTGATGTTACAAAATTACGAAAATATTTATGTTACAAATGAAGAAGTTTGTTTTCAGTAATGATAGTGAAATTACCTCTTCTTTCACCATTCCAAATTCTGGATCTAGTGTCTTGAAATGATACCTAAATTGCCCTGGTCTATCGAACAACAGTTTGAAGTCCCTCAGGGTTGCTTCTCCAATCCTTTGAATGATATTCACAGTTAGTAAACATAAAAACTACATTTTCTGGAATGCATATCTGACTTCAGTTTAAAAATACCTTTTGTGCAGAATGGATCGGAAAGGTGTTAAGGACTTGTCCATGTAATAGACCACTTTGGTACAGTTTTTGTCTTCAACGCTTTGAACCTCTGGCCCTCCTGTAACCAAACAATGTTAATATATTTCTAAAACTTAAGGTGCACTACCTAAATATTTCAGAATTGTCAACCTTTATGGTAAAAGAGGGAGACCTCGATTTCTCATCATACCTGCCGTTCTGGTAAATTTTCAAATTTTTGGTTTTTAATTCATCTTAATTCAGATAACCTGTTTTAGATATAACTCTAGAATAATTTCTAGATCTTGATCAGTATGTTTCAGAAGGAAAGGAGATACTGTACATATTCTTGATAACAAGTTCTTGAAAAAATGAATAAATAAATAAAATCTAAAAGCTTTCAGATTTTATATTAGGCCCAAACGGTCATTTTTTTCATTTACAGACACATACACATTTCGAGAGCATTTGGGCTAATGTCACACTGGGGTAAAAATATTTAAAAATGGTATATCTTTAGAATTTAATATAGACAGTCTCATGCACTGGAGATAATTTATTTTATTTTATTTTATTTTATTTTTTTACCCGTATAGTGACTGCTTGCTTTGAAATGGCTGACTTTTTAAATCAAAAATTCGTTGAAGTTTTACAAAATACGAAATAGACAATAAAGCAAATTTGAAATTCAGCTCTCCAGGTGTCCATATTCAGGAGGGGAGGACTACGTTATTCAAAATTTGATGGCGCTTGGTACTGTTGCTTTTCGCAATGCAAGAAACATACATACTTTCATCATAACTTAGTTTCTTTAAATATAATACAAGCCGATAATATTTGGTAGCCACAATTTGAAAAGTGATACATCGCATTTAAGTGATTCAATGAAAAAATGCCATTTCGAGACTAAGCCTTCTGGGGTAATGCCCCTTTGGGTTAAAAAAATAAATAAAATAGAGCAGTGATTTTATAATTTCTAAGTGAAACTTAAATTATGCAAGTTCAGGTTTGATTCCAAGTGGTGCTGGGCACAATTTTCCCGATTTATTTTTATTTTATGTGAACTATTTTAATCCATTGCAAAGACTTGTAGAGCATTTTTAATAAGTAAATATTTGTATTTAATTTTTCTTTTAATATTTAATAGATAAATATTTATCTTATTTCGCTTTGAATCTATAAATTAGATTATATTATCAATTTATCAATGCTATTACATTGATATTAATAGTAAATTTTAGTTTCATTGTGTTTAAAATAACATTTTGATAAATAAAAGCCTTTTATTTGTATTCAAATTTTCATCAATCTAAAATTTTAAGAAAATGCAGAATCTCATAAATTCATAAACAAAACAAAGATAAATAAATAAACAAAATTTAGAATATTAAACTGGT
Source organism: Stegodyphus mimosarum (assembly GCA_000611955.2). Classification (NCBI taxonomy): domain Eukaryota; kingdom Metazoa; phylum Arthropoda; class Arachnida; order Araneae; family Eresidae; genus Stegodyphus; species Stegodyphus mimosarum. The sequence continues at coordinate 383,495 of KK117096.1, read as the reverse complement.
TATCGAATTAAGATGTTGTGTATCAAAACCGTGACACAATTTAATAACACGAATTATGCAATAATAAAACTATTTTTAATTCAAATTTGTCAAGAGAGTAGTTGTAGTTGCTTCGCCGAGTTGCAAGAAAACCTTCCGGTTTTTTGTTTTTCGAGTTCGGCAGCTACATCATTTATTTGAAAGTTGATCAGACAAATTTAACACATATTTACTAATTAATTCAATAGTAAGGAACTACCTGGTTGTCCTGGTGAGAAAAAGTGAGATGTTTCTCTTTCATTCTGTGGTCTTCTGACTGTCGTATTCGACACCTAGAAATATAATATGTATAAATATAGCACAAAAGATTACTTCTAATGTAGTACAAAAACCATTTGTTATAGCTGACATATATAATATAATATTGTAAAAGATGTTTTCTGCAATCCTTACCACAGGCTTTCGCTATGTAACTGGAAGCACGTCTGACCAGCGATCGGGAGGTTAGACGTTCCGAGTCCACTATACATTTTTCATGCTTCCTGTTTCGACAAATCTAAGCACTCTACGGGGGCATCCGAACTAGAATGTGGTGGGCGGTAATTCTTCACAACCAGGATTTGGCGATTGAATGTCCACCACAGTCGCTCTTTAAGTGGAGGCAAATGTAAGATATTTTCTCCTCTCCTTACTGCGTGTTTCACTGTGTAGTTTGGAAGTGGCCTGGGTAGTAGTCGGGAGGCTTGGAGTTCAAATCTAGCGAGGGCATTGTGTATTTTTTATGTTTTCTGCTTTGGCAAACTTAATGAATCTACAATATGTATAAAGATTATTTCTAAATATAATACGTAAAATGAAAATATACACTCACGTTTGTGAAAATTGCAACACCAAGAAGGAATCGTCATAATTGAATGCAATTTAATACACAGTTGAGTGGTAGTGGTACAAATAAATGATTAAATGTTCAAAGCAAACAAACAAGAACAAGAGATCAGAATCAGTATTTTGTGTGGCCACCACGCGCCGCAATAAGTGCTGCTACACGACGTGGCATGGAGTCAAACAAAGTTTGAATGTCTGACTGAGGAAGAGCATTCCATATCGTTTGTACGCGTACCCAAAGTTCGTCTGCAGACGCAACAGGACGAGGATTACGAGCAAGACGCCGACCAATGACATCCCACACATGTTCAACTGGCGACATATCCGGGGAATACGCAGGCCAAGGAAGAAGCTGTACCTGCTGCGCTGCAAAGAAGGATTTAACAATCCGAGCAGTATGAGGGCGGGCATTGTCCTGTTGAAATACAGCGCCTGGCAAGCTTTGAAGGAAGGGAACAGCTTCGGGCTGTAGAACTTCACGGATATACCGGTTGCTGTTCAGATTGCCCACAATTCGTAGCAATTGAGATCGTCTATGATATGCTATGGCGCCCCAGACCATAACTCCGGGTGTTCGTCCACTGTGGCGTTCGATAATGCACTCCGGAAGGTGGCGTTCACCGGCATAGCGTCTGACACGAATGCGGCCATCATGGTACCACAAATTAAAGCGGGATTCGTCAGAAAACACGACATGCTGCCAATCAGCACGCCAGTCTCTATGCTGATTGGCCCATTGTAGCCGCAGGCGGCGATGGTCGTGCGTTAGGGGGATCCTGTATAAAGGAGTCCGTGCGCGCAGTCCACACTGCAGCAGACGTCTACGAATTGATGAAGCACACAATGAAACACCTGTAGCTATTGACCACAGTGCTGCCAATTGTCTAGAGGAAGCTGTACGGTCCGTCCGCGCCATGCGGACCAGGTGTCTATCATCGCGAGCTGACGTCACATTTCGGGGTCCACTCCCGGATTTCCGAGTTGTCCGACACTCGTCCGTCCACTGCTTCCAAACGCGCATCACTGTGCTGCTGTTACGCTGCACACGAGAGGCTACTGCACGATACGACAATCCAGCTTCACGAAGGCCGATGATTCTCCCTCGTTCAAACTCTGTAAGTTGTTCAAATCTCGCTCTCTTTCGTCGACGAGGCATAAGTACAGATTGAGTTAACGTTTACCACTAGCAGATAACCATACACGCCTCGCTACAGCCGTCTATTTATTCGGATCCATCAGCCGTTCAGAGGGCGCTGCTCAGCATACGCATGCGCTACGGATTTGCAATTCTAATCATTTGCATATCATGCGCTACTTTGCATTTCCTGAAAATTTCAGCTCACTCGCGTAAGTCCTTCATGGTGTTGCAATTTTCACAAACGTGAGTGTATTTTCATCATGTGTATAAAGATATTGAGAAATTTTGTTTACTAGAAAGATAATCTTCATCAGAGTTAATTTCTCAAGTTAGAAGTGCCGGAGACTCATGGAAAACAGCCAGGAATGATGGAACAAAAACAAATTAAATAAAAAAAAAATCAAATGTAAAAACGAATAATAATTTAATAAATTAAATTAATGGTAAGTAGTTAAATAATAAAGTAAAATACTGGACTTTGTCTCATTTGAAGCTCCGGCTGAATTTAAGCTTTGAATATGCAGTATAATGCATTATTTCAAAGGCATGACAGAAATAAAGATCATTCGTTTTTCATCCCACCAGTAAAAAAAAAAAAGCCGTAAAACAGAAACGGTTCTACTAATGAGAATACAGAAAATGCTGGAAACAGTATGAGAATATGGAAGGAAATTTTAATGGAAAAGTGTGAAAGCAAAAGAGAAGAATTTAACACGATCTAATTTTAGCTAATCAGTAAGTTAAGAAAAATTTTTTTTGCACAAATGACCATTTTTTTTTTCTTTTTTTTAAATTTGGTTACACCGTTCAGGAAAGTTCGCAGGTGCTGTTTTTGTTTTGAAGTCGCCAACACTAGATGAGTTTAGCCGTTTATCTTTGAATTTCACTGTGTCACGCTCACTGTAATTTGGAGCGTATTTAAGAGCATAAACAACATTTCCCCTTCCTCGTTCTACTGTAATCGCGAGTAACTGAAATTACAGATGACCAGAATGATCACTTTTATCACTTTAGGATAACATAACTCCGAATTTGCATGTATAATCGAATGAAAACATTATTCGTTCTCAAAGAAACTATGATAAATTTATTGCACTTTTTAGGATAAACTATAAAGAATAAAATTTTTACCCGCGGGTGGGGGCTTTTCTTTCCTTAAAATAGTTTACGTTTTGCATATGCTTATTTCCTGGGCAAAGAGACATGCATTCTTAAGTTAGAATCGATTTTTTATTAATACTTACGTATTACTAAAGTAAAATTTTATA